>JAGTTL010000296.1:0-61812 GCA_036851935.1 Coregonus suidteri | reverse complement strand
CCACCATTGGTAACCACCATTGGTAACCACCATAGGTAACCACCATTGGTAACCACCATTGGTACCACCATTGGTAACCACCATAGGTAACCACCATTGGTAACCACCATTGGTAACCACCATTGGTAACCACCATAGGTAACCACCATTGGTAACCACCATAGGTAACCACCATTGGTAACCACCATAGGTAACCACCATTGGTAACCACCATTGTTAACCACCATTGGTAACCACCATTGGTAACCACCATAGGTAACCACCATTGTTAACCACCATTGGTAACCACCATTGGTAACCACCATTGGTAACCACCATAGGTAACCACCATAGGTAACCACCATAGGTAACCACCATTGGTAACCACCATAGGTAACCACCATAGGTAACCACCATTGGTAACCACCATAGGTAACCACCATTGGTAACCACCATTGGTAACCACCATTGGTAACCACCATTGGTAACCACCATAGGTAACCACCATTGGTACCACCATAGGTAACCACCATAGGTAACCACCATTGGTAACCACCATAGGTAACCACCATTGGTAACCACCATTGGTAACCACCATAGGTAAACACCATTGGTAACCACCATTGGTAACCACCATAGGTAACCACCACTGGTAACCACCATTGGTAACCACCATTGGTAACCACCATTGGTAACCACCATAGGTAACCACCATAGGTAACCACCATAGGTAACCACCATTGGTAACCACCATAGGTAACCACCATTGGTAACCACCATAGGTAACCACCATAGGTAACCACCATAGGTAACCACCATAGGTAACCACCATTGGTAACCACCATAGGTAACCACCATAGGTAAACACCATTGGTAACCACCATAGGTAACCACCATAGGTAACCACCATAGGTAACCACCATAGGTAACCACCATTGGTAACCACCATAGGTAACACGTGGGAAATAATTATAAATAAAATCATGATAAACAAGTTAATCACTCAATTGTCAGAAAATAGATGTGCTTTCGTGAATATATATTTTTTATAGAATTCCGTAATTTTATGATTTAGGCAACTAGGAATGTGTTCAACAATACTGTCAAAACAGTCGTTTACTTTTCTAAACAAAATGTAACCAAATTGTTGAAAATTAATTTCAGTGCAATCATTTCTGACTTAAGGCCGATCTCTCAGTCTGTTTGTCTGAGTCATTCAGTCCCCATGTCATCGCTTTAGTACCTGACATGGTGTCAACAGGCTATACTGTTTAAGCTCACACATGCATGTGGTCACAAAATACCCAGAGGGCTGATTTGGAGAATAGGTTGCTACTTATTGAGCAACTCCCCCCCCCCCCCCCCCCCCCCCCCCCCCCCCCCCCCCCCCCCCCCCCCCCCCCCCCCCCCCCTCTCTTCTCTGACTAAACAACTTCTGTGCTTCCTCCATATACTGTACAGGGCTTTATCCCAAATGGCACCCTGTTCCCTATATAGTCCATCACCCTGTTCCCTATATAGTCCATCACCCTGTTCCCTATATAGTCCATCACCCTGTTCCCTATATAGTCCATCACCCTGTTCCCTATATAGTCCATCACCCTGTTCCCTATATAGTCCATCACCCTGTTCCCTATATAGTTCCATCACCCTGTTCCCTATATAGTCCATCACCCTGTTCCCTATATAGTCCATCACCCTGTTCCCTATATATCACCCTGTCCCTCACCCTGTTCCCTATATAGTTCATCACCCTGTTCCCTATATAGTTCATCACCCTGTTCCCTATATAGTTCATCACCCTGTTCCCTATATAGTTCATCACCCTGTTCCCTATATAGTTCATCACCCTGTTCCCTATATAGTCCATCACCCTGTTCCCTATATAGTCCATCACCCTGTTCCCCTATATATATATCCATCACCCTGTTCCCTATATAGTCCATCACCCTGTTCCCTATATAGTCCATCACCCTGTTCCCTATATAGTCCATCACCCTGTTCCCTATATAGTCCATCACCCTGTTCCCCTAATAGTCCATCACCCTGTTCCCTATATAGTCCATCACCCTGTTCCCTATATAGTCCATCACCCTGTTCCCTATATAGTCCATCACCCTGTTCCCTATATAGTCCATCACCCTGTTCCCTATATAGTCCATCACCCTGTTCCCTATATAGTCCATCACCCTGTTCCCTATATAGTCCATCACCCTGTTCCCTATATAGTCCCATCACCCTGTTCCCTATATAGTCCATCACCCTGTTCCCTATATAGTTCATCACCCTGTTCCCTATATAGTTCATCACCCTGTTCCCTATATAGTTCATCACCCTGTTCCCTATATAGTTCATCACCCTGTTCCCTATATAGTCCATCACCCTGTTCCCTATATAGTCATCACCCTGTTCCCTATATAGTCCATCACCCTGTTCCCTATATAGTCCATCACCCTGTTCCCTATATATAATCCATCACCCTGTTCCCTATATAGTCCATCACCCTGTTCCCTATATAGTCCATCACCCTGTTCCCTATATAGTCATCACCCTTTCCCTATATAGTCCATCACCCTGTTCCCTATATATCCCATCACCCTGTTCCCTATATAGTCCATCACCCTGTTCCCTATATAGTCCATCACCCCTGTTCCCTATATAGTCCATCACCCTGTTCCCTATATAGTCCATCACCCTGTTCCCTATATAGTCCATCACCCTGTTCCCTATATACCGTATTGGTCCGAATATAAGACGACCCTGATTATAAGACGACCCCCCGTTTTTCAACACAAACATTTAGAAAAACAGATTTGCAGACTAGATTTGCCGAACAAAGAACTTCATTTTATTTTAAAATAACAATATTAAAAACACAGTGAATTAAACACAAAGGCAAACTATGTACAGTATGATTCAAAATTAATATCAAGCAATAATAAAGCAACATTTTTAAATAACAGAGAAAATACAGGCCACACATTTAACTAAACTTAACAAAAATTCGCCAAACTTCTCCTCCGATGTCTCTCTATCCCTCACACACGTCCTCTGCCCCGCTGTGTTCGCTCTCGCTGTCATCGCTCCCCAGCTGCTCCGCTTCCACCGGCTCCTCCCAAAGCACGTCGTCCTCGCTGCCGTCCATGCATTTGAGATGCAACATTTTTTAAAGCCATCGATGATGCTCTGTGAGGGAATAGCATCCCATGCATGCAGGATCCATTCACACAGTAGACGGACTGACGGCTTCTGTATTTTCCCGGTCGGTGTGAGTGCGTGGTTGCCAGACAGGAGGCACTCTGTGTATTTTTTTCGCAGGTTTATCCTTGAAAAGGCTTGTTCACAACTACGTCCAACACCTGTAGCTGGCTTGTCATTCCCCCTGGTATGATCACAAGATCCCCGTTCATTGCTCGCACCTGACTTTTCACGGGCTCAGTCAGATGTCCGCGGAACGCATCCAGAACGAGCATGTTCCTCCTCTTCCTCAGTCCCCCCGTAGCGTGCGCCCCACACAACCTTTAGCCAGTCCACTACAAGCCCCGACTCCATCCAGCCCTTCTCCTGGGCGCGCACAATAATGCCAGCTGGCATTGGGTCCTTTGGCACAGTCTTACGCTTAAGAATGACATACGGGGGGAGTTTGCTGCCACCAGCGAGACATGTCAACATGACAGTGACGCGGCTCTTCTCGTTGCCCGTTGATTTCACCAACACAGACTTTTCTCCCTTTCTATTGACAGTCACCGATGTTGGCATGTCGAAATAAACGGGTGTCCCCTGATCAGCATTGCCGATCTGATCCAGCGGGTAGGAGTGCTTCTTTCCTCAGGTTGATACAAAGCGCTGAAACGAAAGCAGCTTCTCTCCGAAGTCTGACGGCAGGCGTTGGGGCCAAACTCGTTCTCCGTCTAAGTGACAGTCCATTACGCCGCATCATCCTACGACACCAGCCGAGGCTGGCTTTAAATCCAGTGATGTTGAGCTCTCTGGCGATTTCCAGGGCCTTAACCTGGATGACAGCTCTGGTAATGGGCATTCCCTCACTTCTTTTTTCCCTGACATATTCAAAAACCCTCCGGTCAACCTCAATGAAACGACCACTTTGAGGACCACGGAAGGATTTTCGCTGACTGTTAGCATCTTTTAGACGTTGTTTTTCTGCTCGCCATCTTCTTACATTACACTCAGTGACCCCGAATGTCTTGGCAGCTTGGCAGTTGTTAGATGACTCTGCCTTATTGACAACCATTATTTTGAAATTGGCATCATAGCTCCTCCGCTGTTGTTTATTGACCTGGCCCACTTTTGAGCCACTTGTCTCTAAATGGTCAGCCTGCCTTTCCATCTTTAAACACCGGTAACGGGCTGGTTGTTAAGGACGCCCTCTCCCTCCGTCCGGAACGAATTTTTGGCGCCATCTGTGCCCGCGAATGTGTATTGACATTTAAAGGGAGCGCCGAAGAAGAAGAAACTGCGCTCTGAATACTAGACCCCGAATATAAGACGACCCGACTTTTTTGGACCTATTTCGAGGGGAAAAAAGGCCGTCTTATATTCGGACCAATACGGTAGTCCATCACCCTGTTCCCTATATAGTCCATCACCCTGTTCCCTATGTAGTTCATCACCCTGTTCCCTATATAGTCCATCACCCTGTTCCCTATATAGTCCATCACCCTGTTCCCTATATAGTCCATCACCCTGTTCCCTATATAGTAGGGGTGTAACGATCCATCTACTACATCGATGTATCGATTTATATTCCTATGATCCAACTACATCGATCTGTGCTCGGCGAGTTGGCCTTTTGGACAACATATATCAATCTAACATCGTTTTAAAATGTAATAAATCGATTGTATCGATACTAGGAAATAACCCATTGGATTTAAGCACGTCAGACTTTATATGGATGTTTTTTCTTAGCACTTTTAATGATAAAGGCTTTAAACATTACTCGATTCAGTCTGCCTATCCGTGACTTCATCGCCCCGCGCCAGCAGCAGCGCAAAGGCACAAAGACAACAAAACATAGCATGGCGGACGACAGAGGAGAAGCCGACGAGCGAGAAATTATCAAGCCACCATTGCGGTCCTTACAAGAAACAGGAATCTAGGAAACTTCACCTGCACTGTCCAGTATCCAGGTATTTATTTCAGTCACACTGGTTGAATTTTTGGCTAAAAGGTTACTGAATCGATTTCAAGTCACTGAATCGTTTCGGATCGTATCGTTCTAAATGAACCAATATCGTCCTTGAATCGTATCGACAACCACGAATCGTGATACAAATCGAATCGTTGTTAAAACGAATCGTTACACCCCTACTATATAGTTCATCACCCTGTTCCCTATGTAGTCCATCACCCTGTTCCCTATATAGTCCATCACCCTGTTTCCCTATATAGTCCATCACCCTGTTCCCTATATAGTCCATCACCCTGTTCCCTATATAGTCCATCACCCTGTTCCCTATATAGTCCATCACCTTGTTCCCTATATAGTTCATCACCCTGTTCCCTATATAGTTCACCACCCTGTTCCCTATATATTCCATCACCCTGTTCCCTATATAGTCCATCACCCTGTTCCCTATATAGTCCATCACCCTGTTCCCTATATAGTCCATCACCATGTTCCCTATATAGTCCATCACCCTGTTCCCTATATAATAATAATAATAATATGCCATTTAGCAGACGCTTTTATCCAAAGCGACGTACAGTCATGCGTGCATACATTTTTTTTGTGTATGGGTGGTCCCGGGGATCGAACCCACTACCTTGGCGTTACAAGCGCTGTGCTCTACCAGCTGAGCTACAGAGGACCATATATAAAGTCCATCACCCTGTTCCCTATATAGTCATATAGTCCATCACCCTGTTCCCTATATAGTCCATCACCCTGTTCCCTATATCACCCCTGTTCCATCACCCATCACCCTGTTCCCTATATAGTCCCTATATAGTCCATCACCCACCCTGTTTCCCTATATAGTCCATCACCCTGTTCCCTATATAGTCCATCACCCTGTTCCCTATATAGTCCAGTCCATCACCCTGTTCCCTATATAGTCCCATCACCCTGTTCCCTTATAGTCCCATATATATAGTCCATCACCCTGTTCCCTATATAAGTCCATCACCCTGTTCCCTATATAGTCCATCACCCACCCTGTTCCCTATATAGTCCATCATATAGTCCATCCCTGTTCCCTATATAGTCCATCACCCTGTTCCCTATATAGTCCATCCCTATCACCCTGTTTCCCTATATAGTCCATCACCCTGTTCCCTATATATAGTCCATCACCCTGTTCCCTATATAGTCCATCACCCTGTTCCCTATATAGTCCATCACCCTGTTCCCTATATAGTCCATCACCCTGTTCCCTATATAGTCCATCACCCTGTTCCCTATATAGTCCATCACCCTGTTCCCTATATAGTCCATCACCCTGTTTCCCTATATAGTCCCATCACCCTGTTCCCTATATAGTCCATCACCCTGTTCCCTATATAGTTCCATCACCTGTTCCCTATATAGTTCATCACCCTGTTCCCTATATAGTCCATCACCCTGTTCCCTATATAGTTCATCACCCTGTTCCCTATATAGTCCATCACCCTGTTCCCTATATAGTCCATCACCCTGTTCCCTATATAGTTCATCCATCACCCTGTTCCCTATATAGTCCATCACCCTGTTCCCTATTAGTAGTCCATCACCCCCTGTTCCCTATATAGTCCATCACCCTGTTCCCTATATATAGTCCATCACCCTGTTCCCTATATAGTCCATCACCCTGTTCCCTATATAGTCCATCACCCTGTTCCCTATATAGTCCATCACCCTGTTCCCTATATAGTCCATCACCCTGTTCCCTATATAGTCCATCACCCTGTTCCCTATATAGTCCATCACCCTGTTCCCTATATAGTCCATCACCCTGTTCCCTATATAGTCCATCACCCTGTTCCCTATGTAGTTCATCACCCTGTTCCCTATATAGTCCATCACCCTGTTCCCTATATAGTCCATCACCCTGTTCCCTATATAGTCCATCACCCTGTTCCCTATATAGTAGGGGTGTAACGATCCATCTACTACATCGATGTATCGATTTATATTCCTATGATCCAACTACATCGATCTGTGCTGCTGGGCGAGTTGGCCTTTTGGACAACATATATCAATCTAACATCGTTTTAAAATGTAATAAATCGATTGTATCGATACTAGGAAATAACCCATTGGATTTAAGCACGTCAGACTTTATATGGATGTTTTTTCTTAGCACTTTTAATGATAAAGGCTTTAAACATTACTCGATTCAGTCTGCCTATCCGTGACTTCATCGCCCCGCGCCAGCAGCAGCGCAAAGGCACAAAAGACAACAAAACATAGCATGGCGGACGACAGAGGAGAAGCCGACGAGCGAGAAATTATCAAGCCACCATTGCGGGTCCTTACAAGAAACAGGAATCTAGGAAACTCACCTGCACGTTCCAGTATCCAGGTATTTATTTCAGTCACACTGGTTGAATTTTTGGCTAAAAGGTTACTGAATCGATTTCAAGTCACTGATCGTTTCGGATCGTATCGTTCTAAATGAACCAATATCGTCCTTGAATCGTATCGACAACCACGAATCGTGATACAAATCGAATCGTGTTAAAACGAATCGTTACACCCCCTACTATATAGTTCATCACCCTGTTCCTATGTAGTCCATCACCCTGTTCCCTATATAGTCCATCACCCTGTTCCCTATCCCATAGTCCATCACCCTGTTCCCTATATAGTCCATCACCTGTTTCCCTATATAGTCCATCACCCTGTTCCCTATATAGTCCATCACCTTGTTCCCTATAGTAGTTCATATACCCTGTTCCCTATATATTCACCACCCTGTTCCCTATATATTCCATCACCCTGTTCCCTATATAGTCCATCACCCTGTTCCCTATATAGTCCCATCACCCTGTTCCCTATATAGTCCATCACCATGTTCCCTATATAGTCCATCACCCTGTTCCCTATATAATAATAATAATAATATGCCATTTAGCAGACGCTTTTATCCAAAGCGACGTACAGTCATGCGTGCATACATTTTTTTTGTGTATGGGTGGTCCCGGGGATCGAACCCACTACTTGGCGTTACAAGCGCTGTGCTCTACCAGCTGAGCTACAGAGGACCATATATAAAGTCCATCACCCTGTTCCCTATATAGTCCATCACCCTGTTCCCTATATAGTCCATCACCCTGTTCCCTATATAGTCCATCACCCTGTTCCCTATATAGTCCATCACCCTGTTCCCTATATAGTCATCACCCTGTTCCCTATATATAGTCCATCACCCTGTTCCCTATATATAATCCATCACCCTGTTCCCTATATAGTCCATCCCCTGTTCCCTATATAGTCCATCACCCTGTTCCCTATATAGTCCATCACCCTGTTCCCTATATAGTCCATCACCCTGTTCCCTATATAGTCCATCACCCTGTTCCCTATATAGTCCATCACCCTGTTCCCTATATAGTCCATCACCCTGTTCCCTATATAGTCCATCACCCTGTTCCCTATATAGTCCATCACCCTGTTCCCTATATAGTCCATCACCCTGTTCCCTATATAGTCCATCACCCTGTTCCCTATATAGTCCATCACCCTGTTCCCTATATAGTCCATCACCCTGTTCCCTATATAGTCCATCACCCTGTTCCCTATATAGTTCATCACCCTGTTCCTATATAGTTCATCACCCTGTTCCCTATATAGTTCATCACCCTGTTATATAGTATATAGTCCCTATATACCATCACCCTGTTCCCTATATAGTTCATCACCCTGTTCCCTATATAGTCCATCACCCTGTTCCCTATATAGTCCATCACCCTGTTCCCTATATAATCCATCACCCTGTTCCCTATATAGTCCATCACCCTGTTCCCTATATAGTCCATCACCCTGTTCCCTATATAGTCCATCACCCTGTTCCCTATATAGTCCATCACCCTGTTCCCTATATAGTCCATCACCCTGTTCCCTATATAGTCCATCACCCTGTTCCCTATATAGTCCATCACCCTGTTTCCCTATATAGTCCATCACCCTGTTCCCTATATAGTCCATCACCCTGTTCCCTATATAGTCCATCACCCTGTTCCCTATATAGTCCATCACCCTGTTCCCTATATAGTCCATCACCCTGTTCCCTATGTAGTTCATCACCCTGTTCCCTATATAGTCCATCACCCTGTTCCCTATATAGTCCATCACCCTGTTCCCTATATAGTCCATCACCCTGTTCCCTATATAGTAGGGGTGTGTAACGATCATCTACTACATCGATGTATCGATTTATATTCCTATGATCCAACTACATCGATCTGTGCTCGGCGAGTTGGCCTTTTGGACAACATATATCAATCTAACATCGTTTTAAAATGTAATAAATCGATTGTATCGATACTAGGAAATAACCCATGGATTTAAGCACGTCAGACTTTATATGGATGTTTTTTTCTTAGCACTTTTAATGATAAAGGCTTTAAACATTACTCGATTCAGTCTGCCTATCCGTGACTTCATCGCCCCGCGCCAGCAGCAGCGCAAAGGCACAAAGACAACAAAACATAGCATGGCGGACGACAGAGGAGAAGCCGACGAGCGAGAAATTATCAAGCCACCATTGCGGTCCTTACAAGAAACAGGAATCTAGGAAACTTCACCTGCACTGTCCAGTATCCAGGTATTTATTTCAGTCACACTGGTTGAATTTTTGGCTAAAAAGGTTACTGAATCGATTTCAAGTCACTGAATCGTTTCGGATCGTATCGTTCTAAATGAACCAATATCGTCCTTGAATCGTATCGACAACCACGAATCGTGATACAAATCGAATCGTTGTTAAAACGAATCGTTACACCCCTACTATATAGTTCATCACCCTGTTCCCTATGTAGTCATCACCCTGTTCCCTATATAGTCCATCACCCTGTTCCCTATATAGTCCATCACCCTGTTCCCTATATAGTCCATCACCCTGTTCCCTATATATAGTCCATCACCTTGTTCCCTATATAGTTCATCACCCTGTTCCCTATATAGTTCACCACCCTGTTCCCTATATATTCCATCACCCTGTTCCCTATATAGTCCATCACCCTGTTCCCCTATATAGTCCATCACCCTGTTCCCTATATAGTCCATCACCATGTTTCCCTATATAGTCCATCACCCCTGTTCCCTATATATAATAATAATAATAATATGCCATTTAGCAGACGCTTTTATCCAAAAGCGACGTACAGTCATGCGTGCATACATTTTTTTTGTGTATGGGTGGTCCCGGGATCGAACCCACTACCTTGGCGTTACAACAAAGCCGCTGTGCTCTACCAGCTGAGCTACAGAGGACCATATATAAAGTCCATCACCTGTTCCCTATATAGTCCATCCATCCCCTGTTCCCTATATAGTCCATCACCCTGTTCCCTATATAGTCCATCACCCTGTTCCCTATATAGTCCCATCACCCTGTTCCCTATATAGTCCATCACCCTGTTCCCTATATAGTCCATCACCCTGTTCCCTATATAGTCCATCACCCTGTTCCCTTTATAGTTCACCAGCCTGTTCCCTATATAGTCCATCACCCTGTTCCCTATATAGTTCATCACCCTGTTCCCTATATAGTTCATCACCCTGTTCCCTATATAGTCCATCACCCTGTTCCCTATATAGTCCATCACCCTGTTTCCTATATATATCCATCACCCTGTTCCCTATGTAGTTCATCACCCTGTTCCCTATATAGTCCATCACCCCTGTTCCCTATATAGTCCATCACCCTGTTTGTAGTCCCTATATAGTCCATCACCCTGTTCCCTATATAGTAGGGGTGTAACGATCCATCTACTACATCGATGTATCGATTTATATTCCTATGATCCAACTACATCGATCTGTGCTCGGCGAGTTGGCCTTTTGGACAACATATATCAATCTAACATCGTTTTAAAATGTAATAAATCGATTGTATCGATACTAGGAAATAACCCATTGGATTTAAGCACGTCAGACTTTATATGGATGTTTTTTCTTAGCACTTTTAATGATAAAGGCTTTAAACATTACTCGATTCAGTCTGCCTATCCGTGACTTCATCGCCCCGCGCCAGCAGCAGCGCAAAGGCACAAAGACAACAAAACATAGCATGGCGGACGACAGAGGAGAAGCCGACGAGCGAGAAATTATCAAGCCACCATTGCGGTCCTTACAAGAAACAGGAATCTAGGAAACTTCACCTGCACTGTCCAGTATCCAGGTATTTATTTCAGTCACACTGGTTGAATTTTTGGCTAAAAGGTTACTGAATCGATTTCAAGTCACTGAATCGTTTCGGATCGTATCGTTCTAAATGAACCAATATCGTCCTTGAATCGTATCGACAACCACGAATCGTGAT
Organism: Coregonus suidteri; assembly: GCA_036851935.1. Lineage (NCBI taxonomy): Eukaryota > Metazoa > Chordata > Actinopteri > Salmoniformes > Salmonidae > Coregonus > Coregonus suidteri. The sequence continues at coordinate 50,347 of JAGTTL010000296.1, read as the reverse complement.
ACAAATCGAATCGTTGTTAAAACGAATCGTTACACCCCTACTATATAGTTCATCACCCTGTTCCCTATGTAGTCCATCACCCTGTTCCCTATATAGTCCATCACCCTGTTCCCTATATAGTCCATCACCCTGTTCCCTATATAGTCCATCACCCTGTTCCCTATATAGTCCATCACCCTGTTCCCTATATAGTCCATCACCTTGTTCCCTATATAGTTCATCACCCTGTTCCCTATATAGTTCACCACCCTGTTCCCTATATATTCCATCACCCTGTTCCCTATATAGTCCATCACCCTGTTCCCTATATAGTCCATCACCCTGTTCCCTATATAGTCCATCACCATGTTCCCTATATAGTCCATCACCCTGTTCCCTATATAATAATAATAATAATAATAATACGCCATTTAGCAGACGCTTTTATCCAAAGCGACGTACAGTCATGCGTGCATAAATTTTTTTTGTGTATGGGTGGTCCCGGGGATCGAACCCACTACCTTGGCGTTACAAGCGCTGTGCTCTACCAGCTGAGCTACAGAGGACCATATATAAAGTCCATCACCCTGTTCCCTATATAGTCCATCACCCTGTTCCCTATATAGTCCATCACCCTGTTCCCTATATAGTCCATCACCCTGTTCCCTATATAGTCCATCACCCTGTTCCCTATATAGTCCATCACCCTGTTCCCTATATAGTCCATCACCCTGTTCCCTATATATAATCCATCACCCTGTTCCCTATATAGTCCATCACCCTGTTCCCTATATAGTCCATCACCCTGTTCCCTATATAGTCCATCACCCTGTTCCCTATATAGTCCATCACCCTGTTCCCTATATAGTCCATCACCCTGTTCCCTATATAGTCCATCACCCTGTTCCCTATATAGTCCATCACCCTGTTCCCTATATAGTCCATCACCCTGTTCCCTATATAGTCCATCACCCTGTTCCCTATATAGTCCATCACCCTGTTCCCCTATATAGTCCATCACCCTGTTCCCTATATAGTCCATCACCCTGTTCCCTATATAGTTCATCACCCTGTTCCCCTATATAGTCCATCACCCTGTTCCCTATATATAATCCATCACCCTGTTCCCTATATAGTCCATCACCCTGTTCCCTATATAGTCCATCACCCTGTTCCCTATATAGTCCATCACCCTGTTCCCTATATAGTCCATCACCCTGTTCCCTATATAGTCCATCACCCTGTTCCCTATATAGTCCATCACCCTGTTCCCTATATAGTCCATCACCCTGTTTCCCTATATAGTCCATCACCCTGTTCCCTATATAGTCCATCACCCTGTTCCCTATATAGTCCATCACCCTGTTCCCTATATAGTCCATCACCCTGTTCCCTATGTAGTTCCATCACCCTGTTCCCTATATAGTCCATCACCCTGTTCCCTATATAGTCCATCACCCTGTTCCCTATATAGTCCATCACCCTGTTCCCTATATAGTAGGGGTGTAAACGATCCATCTACTACATCGATGTATCGATTATATTCCTATGATCCAACTACATCGATCTGTGCTCGGCGAGTTGGCCTTTTGGACAACATATATCAATCTAACATCGTTTTAAAATGTAATAAATCGATTGTATCGATACTAGGAAATAACCCATTGGATTTAAGCACGTCGTCAGACTTTATATGGATGTTTTTTCTTAGCACTTTTAATGATAAAGGCTTTAAACATTACTCGATTCAGTCTGCCTATCCGTGACTTCATCGCCCCGCTCGCGCCAGCAGCAGCGCAAAGGCACAAAAGACAACAAAACATAGCATGGCGGACGACAGAGGAGAAGCCGACGAGCGAGAAATTATCAAGCCACCATTGCGGTCCTTACAAGAAACAGGAATCTAGGAAACTTCACCTGCACTGTCCAGTATCCAGGTATTTATTTCAGTCACACTGGTTGAATTTTTGGCTTAAAAGGTTACTGAATCGATTTCAAGTCACTGAATCGTTTCGGATCGTATCGTTCTAAATGAACCAATATCGTCCTTGAATCGTATCGACAACCACGAATCGTGATACAAATCGAATCGTTGTTAAAACGAATCGTTACACCCCTACTATATAGTTCGGATATGTAGTCCATCACCCTGTCCCTATATGTCCATCACCCTGTTCCCTATATAGACCATCACCCTGTTCCCTATAGAATAGTCCATCACCCTGTTCCCTATATAGTCCATCACCTTGTTCCCTGATATAGTCATCACCCTGTTCCCTATATAGTTCACCACCCTCGTTCCCTATATAGTTCATCACCCGAATCCCCTATATAGTCCCTACACCCTGTTAGTATATAGTCCATGTGCACCCTGTAGTTCCCATATATAGTCCATCACCCTGTTTCCCTATATAGTAGTTCCATCACCCTGTTCCCTTCCCTATATAGACCATCAATAATAATATGTTTTTTTTGTGTATGTGTTAATAGCAGACGCTTTTATCCAAAGCGCTGTTCCCTATGCGTGCATACATTTCCATATGGGTGTCCTCCCCTGTTCCCTATATTGGTCCATCACCCTGTTCTACTATATAGTCCACAGAGGACCATCCCCTATATAGTCCATCACCCTGTTCCCTATATAGTTCCATATAGTCCATCACTGTTCCCTATATAGTCCATCACCCTGTTCCCTATATAGTCCATCACCCTGTTCCCTATATAGTCCATCACCCTGTTCCCTATATAATCCATCACCCTGTTCCCTATATAGTCCATCACCCTGTTCCCCTTTAGTTCATCACCCTGTTCCCTATATCCATCACCCTGTTCCCTATATAGTCCATCACCCCCATATCCATTTTTATGTGTATCACCCTGTTCCCGGGGAGTCGAACCCACTACCTGTTCCCTACAAGCGCTGTGCTCTAACAGCTAGTCTCACCCTGTTCCCTATATAGTCCATCACCCTGTTCCTATATATAGTCCATCACCCTGTTCCCTATATAGTTCCATCACCCTGTTCCCTATATAGTCCATCACCCTGTTCCCTATATAGTCCATCACCCCTGTTCCCTATATAGTCCATCACCCTTTCCCTATATAGTCCATCACCCTGTTCCCTATATAGTCCATCACCCTGTTCCCTATATAGTTCATCACCCTGTTCCCTATATAGTCCATCACCCTGTTCCCTATATAGTCCATCACCCTGTTCCCTATATAGTTCATCACCCTGTTCCCTATATAGTCCATCACCCTGTTCCCTATATAGTCCATCACCCTGTTCCCTATATAGTCCATCACCCTGTTCCCTATATAGTCCATCACCCTGTTCCCTATATAGTTCATCACCCTGTTCCCTATATAGTCCATCACCCTGTTCCCTATATAGTCCATCACCCTGTTCCCTATATAGTCCATCACCCTGTTCCCTATATAGTCCATCACCCTGTTCCCTATATAGTCCATTACCCTGTTCCCTATATAGTCCATCACCCTGTTCCCTATATAGTCCATCACCCTGTTCCCTATATAGTCCATCACCCTGTTCCCTATATAGTCCATCACCCTGTTCCCTATATAGTCCATCACCCTGTTCCCTATATAGTCCATCACCCTGTTTCCCTATATAGTCCATCACCCTGTTCCCTATATAGTCCATCACCCCCTGTTCCCTATATAGTCCATCACCCTGTTCCCTATATAGTCCATCACCTTGTTCCCTATATAGTCCATCACCCTGTTCCCTATATAGTCCATCACCCTGTTCCCTATATAGTCCATCACCCTGTTCCCTATATAGTCCATCACCCTGTTCCCTATATAGTCCATCACCCTGTTCCCTATATAGTCCATCACCCTGTTCCCTATATAGTCCATCACCCTGTTCCCTATATAGTCCATCACCCTGTTCCCTATATAGTCCATCACCCTGTTCCCTATATAGTCCATCACCCTGTTCCCTATATAGTTCATCACCCTGTTCTGTCCCTATATAGTCCATCACCCTGTTATATAGTCCTTAACACCCTATATAGTCCATCACCCTGTTCCCTATATAGTAGGGGTGTAACGATCCATCTACTACATCGATGTATCGATTTATATTCCTATGATCCAACTACATCGATCTGTGCTCGGCGAGTTGGCCTTTTGGACAACATATATCAATCTAACATCGTTTTAAAATGTAATAAATCGATTGTATCGATACTAGGAAATAACCCATTGGATTTAAGCACGTCAGACTTTATATGGATGTTTTTTCTTAGCACTTTTAATGATAAAGGCTTTAAACATTACTCGATTCAGTCTGCCTATCCGTGACTTCATCGCCCCGCGCCAGCAGCAGCGCAAAGGCACAAAGACAACAAAAAACATAGCATGGCGGACGACAGAGGAGAAGCCGACGAGCGAGAAATTATCAAGCCACCATTGCGGTCCTTACAAGAAACAGGAATCTAGGAAACTTCACCTGCACTGTCCAGTATATCCAGGTATTTATTTCAGTCACACTGGTTGAATTTTTGGCTAAAAGGTTACTGAATCGATTTCAAGTCACTGAATCGTTTCGGATCGTATCGTTCTAAATGAACCAATATCGTCCTTGAATCGTATCGACAACCACGAATCGTGATACAAATCGAATCGTTGTTAAAAACGAATCGTTTACACCCCTACTATATAGTTCATCACCCTGTTCCCTATGTAGTCATCACCCTGTTCCCTATATAGTAGTCCATCACCCTGTTCCCTATATAGTCCATCACCCTGTTCCCTATATAGTCCATCACCCTGTTCCCTATATAGTCCATCACCTTGTTCCCTATATAGTTCATCACCCTGTCCCTATATATAGTTCACCACCCTATTCCTATATATTCCATCACCCTGTTCCCTATATAGTCCATCACCCTGTTCCCTATATAGTCCATCACCCTGTTCCCTATATAGTCCATCACCATGTTCCCTATATAGTCCATCACCCTGTTCCCTATATAATAATAATAATAATAATAATATGCCATTTAGCAGACGCTTTTATCCAAAGCGACGTACAGTCATGCGTGCATACATTTTTTTTGTGTATGGGTGGTCCCGGGGATCGAACCCACTACCTTGGCGTTACAAGCGCTGTGCTCTACCAGCTGAGCTACAGAGGACCATATATAAAGTCCATCACCCTGTTCCCTATATAGTCCATCACCCTGTTCCCTATATAGTCCATCACCCTGTTCCCTATATAGTCCATCACCCTGTTCCCTATATAGTCCATCACCCTGTTCCCTATATAGTCCATCACCCTGTTCCCTATATAGTCCATCACCCTGTTCCCTATATAGTCCATCACCCTGTTCCCTTTATAGTTCACCAGCCTGTTCCCTATATAGTCCATCACCCTGTTCCCTATATAGTTCATCACCCTGTTCCCTATATAGTTCATCACCCTGTTCCCCTATATAGTCCATCACCCCTGTTCCCTATATAGTCCATCACCCTGTTCCCTATATAGTCCATCACCCTGTTCCCTATATAGTCCATCACCCTGTTCCCTATATAGTTTCATCACCCTGTTCCCTATATAGTCCATCACCCTGTTCCCTATATAGTCCATCACCCTGTTCCCTATATAGTCCATCACCCTGTTCCCTATATAGTCCATCACCCTGTTCCCTATATAGTCCATCACCCTGTTCCCTATATAGTCCCATCACCCTGTTCCCTATATAGTCCATCACCCTGTTCCCTATATAGTCCATCACCCTGTTCCCTATATAGTCCATCACCCTGTTCCCTATATAGTCCATCACCCTGTTCCCTATATAGTCCATCACCCTGTTCCCTATATAGTCCATCACCCTGTTCCCTATATAGTCCATCACCCTGTTCCCTATATAGTCCATCACCCTGTTCCCTATATAGTCCATCACCCTGTTCCCTATATAGTCCATCACCCTGTTCCCTATATAGTCCATCACCCTGTTCCCTATATAGTCCATCACCCTGTTCCCTATATAGTCCATCACCCTGTTCCCTATATAGTCCATCACCCTGTTCCCTATATAGTCCATCACCCTGTTCCCTATATAGTCCATCACCCTGTTCCCTATATAGTCCATCACCCTGTTCCCTATATAGTCCATCACCCTGTTTCCCTATATAGTCCATCACCCTGTTCCCTATATAGTCCATCACCCTGTTCCCTATATAGTCCATCACCCTGTTCCCTATATAGTCCATCACCCTGTTCCCTATATAGTTCATCACCCTGTTCCCTATATAGTTCATCACCCTGTTCCCTATATAGTTCATCACCCTGTTCCCTATATAGTTCATCACCCTGTTCCCTATATAGTCCATCACCCTGTTCCCTATATAGTCCATCACCCTGTTCCCTATATAGTCCATCACCCTGTTCCCTATATAGTTCATCACCCTGTTCCCTATATAGTTCATCACCCTGTTCCCTATATAGTCCATCACCCTGTTCCCTATATAGTCCATCACCCTGTTCCCTATATAGTCCATCACCCTGTTCCCTATATAGTCCATCACCCTGTTCCCTATATAGTCCATCACCCTGTTCCCTATATAGTCCATCACCCTGTTCCCTATATAGTCCATCACCCTGTTCCCTATATAGTCCATCACCCTGTTCCCTATATAGTCCATCACCCTGTTCCCTATATAGTCCATCACCCTGTTCCCTATATAGTTCCATCACCCTGTTCCCTATATAGTCCATCACCCTGTTCCCTATATAGTCCATCACCCTGTTCCCTATATAGTCCATCACCCTGTTCCCTATATAGTCCATCACCCTGTTCCCTATATAGTCCATCACCCTGTTCCCTATATAGTCCATCACCCTGTTCCCCTATATAGTCCATCACCCTGTTCCCTATATAGTCCATCACCCTGTTCCCTATATAGTCCATCACCCTGTTCCCTATATAGTCCATCACCCTGTTCCCTATATAGTCCATCACCCTGTTCCCTATATAGTCCATCACCCTGTTCCCTATATAGTCCATCACCCTGTTCCCTATATAGTCCATCACCCTGTTCCCTATATAGTCCATCACCCTGTTCCCCTATATAGTCCATCACCCTGTTCCCTATATAGTCCATCACCCTGTTCCCTATATAGTTCCATCACCCCTGTTCCCTATATAGTCCATCACCCTGTTCCCTATATAGTTCATCACCCTGTTCCCTATATAGTTCATCACCCTGTTCCCTATATAGTTCATCACCCTGTTCCCCTATATAGTCCATCACCCTGTTCCCTATATAGTTCATCACCCTGTTCCCTATATAGTCCATCACCCTGTTCCCTATATAGTCCATCACCCTGTTCCCTATATATAATCCATCACCCTGTTCCCTATATAGTCCATCACCCTGTTCCCTATATAGTCCATCACCCTGTTCCCTATATAGTCCATCACCCTGTTCCCTATATAGTCCATCACCCTGTTCCCTATATAGTCCATCACCCTGTTCCCTATATAGTCCATCACCCTGTTCCCTATATAGTCCATCACCCTGTTCCCTATATAGTCCATCACCCTGTTCCCTATATAGTCCATCACCCTGTTCCCTATATAGTTCATCACCCTGTTCCCTATATAGTCCATCACCCTGTTCCCTATATAGTCCATCACCCTGTTCCCTATATAGTCCATCACCCTGTTCCCTATATAGTTCATCACCCTGTTCCCTATATAGTTCATCACCCTGTTCCCTATATAGTCCATCACCCTGTTCCCTATATAGTCCATCACCCTGTTCCCTATATAGTCCATCACCCTGTTCCCTATATAGTCCATCACCCTGTTCCCTATATAGTCCATTACCCTGTTCCCTATATAGTCCATCACCCTGTTCCCTATGTAGTTCATCACCCTGTTCCCTATATAGTCCATCACCCTGTTCCCTATATAGTCCATCACCCTGTTCCCTATATAGTCCATCACCCTGTTCCCTATATAGTCCATCACCCTGTTCCCTATATAGTCCATCACCCTGTTCCCTATATAGTCCATCACCCTGTTCCCTATATAGTCCATCACCCTGTTCCCTATATAGTTCATCACCCTGTTCCCCTATATAGTTCATCACCCCTGTTCCCTATATAGTTCATCACCCTGTTCCCTATATAGTTCATCACCCTGTTCCCTATATAGTCCATCACCCTGTTCCCTATATAGTCCATCACCCTGTTCCCTATATAGTCCATCACCCTGTTCCCTATATAGTTCATCACCCTGTTCCCTATATAGTTCATCACCCTGTTCCCTATATAGTCCATCACCCCTGTTCCCTATATAGTCCATCACCCTGTTCCCTATATAGTCCATCACCCTGTTCCCTATATAGTCCATCACCCTGTTCCCTATATAGTCCCATTACCCTGTTCCCTATATAGTCCATCACCCTGTTCCCTATGTAGTTCATCACCCTGTTCCCTATATAGTCCATCACCCTGTTCCCTATATAGTCCATCACCCTGTTCCCTATATAGTCCATCACCCTGTTCCCCTATATAGTCCATCACCCTGTTCCCTATATAGTCCATCACCTGTTCCCTATATAGTCCATCACCCTGTTCCCTATATAGTCCATCACCCTGTTCCCTATATAGTCCATCACCTTGTTCCCTATATAGTCCATCACCCTGTTCCCTATATAGTCATCACCCTGTTCCCTATATAGTCCATCACCCTGTTCCCTATATAGTCCATCACCTGTTCCCTATATAGTCCATCACCCTGTTCCCTATATAGTCCATCACCCTGTTCCTTATATAGTCCATCACCCTGTTCCCTATATAGTCCATCACCCTGTTCCCTATATAGTCCATCACCCTGTTCCCTATATAGTCCATCACCCTGTTCCCTATATAGTCCATCACCCTGTTCCCTATATAGTCCATCACCCTGTTCCCTATATAGTCCATCACCCTGTTCCCTATATAGTTCATCACCCTGTTCCCTATATAGTTCATCACCCTGTTCCCTATATAGTTCATCACCCTGTTCCCTATATAGTTCATCACCCTGTTCCCTATATAGTCCATCACCCTGTTCCCTATATAGTTCATCACCCTGTTCCCTATATAGTCCATCACCCTGTTCCCTATATAGTCCATCACCCTGTTCCCTATATATAATCCATCACCCTGTTCCCTATATAGTCCATCACCCTGTTCCCTATATAGTCCATCACCCTGTTCCCCTATATAGTCCATCACCCTGTTCCCTATATAGTCCATCACCCTGTTCCCTATATAGTCCATCACCCTGTTCCCTATATAGTCCATCACCCTGTTCCCTATATAGTCCATCACCCTGTTCCCTATATAGTCCATCACCCTGTTCCCTATATAGTCCATCACCCTGTTCCCTATATAGTTCATCACCCTGTTCCCTATATAGTCCATCACCCTGTTCCCTATATAGTCCATCACCCTGTTCCCTATATAGTCCATCACCCTGTTCCCTATATAGTTCATCACCCTGTTCCCTATATAGTTCATCACCCTGTTCCCTATATAGTCCATCACCCTGTTCCCTATATAGTCCATCACCTGTTCCCTATATAGTCCATCACCCTGTTCCCTATATAGTCCATCACCCTGTTCCCTATATAGTCCATTACCCTGTTCCCTATATAGTCCATCACCCTGTTCCCTATGTAGTTCATCACCCTGTTTCCCTATATAGTCCATCACCCTGTTCCCTATATAGTCCATCACCCTGTTCCCTATATAGTCCATCACCCTGTTCCCTATATAGTCCATCACCCTGTTCCCTATATAGTCCATCACCCTGTTCCCTATATAGTCCATCACCTTGTTCCTATATAGTCCATCACCCTGTTCCCTATATAGTCCATCACCCTGTTCCCTATATAGTCCATCACCCTGTTCCCTATATAGTCCATCACCCTGTTCCCTATATAGTCCATCACCCTGTTCCCTATATAGTCCATCACCCTGTTCCCTATATAGTCCATCACCCTGTTCCCTATATAGTTCATCACCCTGTTCCCTATATAGTTCATCACCCTGTTCCCTATATAGTCCATCACCCTGTTCCCTATATAGTCCATCACCCTGTTCCCTATATAGTCCATCACCCTGTTCCCTATATAGTCCATTACCCTATTCCCCTATATAGTCCATCACCCTGTTCCCTATGTAGTTCATCACCCTGTTCCCTATATAGTCCATCACCCTGTTCCTATATAGTCCATCACCCTGTTCCCTATATAGTCCATCACCCTGTTCCCTATATAGTCCATCACCCTGTTCCCTATATAGTCCATCACCCTGTTCCCTATATAGTCCATCACCCTGTTCCCTATATAGTCCATCACCCTGTTCCCTATATAGTCCATCACCCTGTTCCCTATATAGTCCATCACCCTGTTCCCTATATAGTCCATCACCCTGTTCCCTAAATAGTCCATCACCTGTTCCCTATATAGTTCATCACCCTGTTTCCCTATATAGTTCATCACCCTGTTCCCTATATAGTTCATCACCCTGTTCCCTATATAGTTCATCACCCTGTTCCCTATATAGTTCATCACCCTGTTCCCTATATAGTCCATCACCCTGTTCCCTATATAGTTCATCACCCTGTTCCCTATATAGTCCATCACCCTGTTCCCTATATAGTCCATCACCCTGTTCCCTATATATAATCCATCACCCTGTTCCCTATATAGTCCATCACCCTGTTCCCTATATAGTCCATCACCCTGTTCCCTATATAGTCCATCACCCTGTTCCCTATATAGTCCATCACCCTGTTCCCTATATAGTCCATCACCCTGTTCCCTATATAGTCCATCACCCTGTTCCCTATATAGTCCATCACCCTGTTCCCTATATAGTCCATCACCTTGTTCCCTATATAGTTCATCACCCTGTTCCCTATATAGTTCACCACCCTGTTCCCTATATATTCCATCACCCTGTTCCCTATATAGTCCATCACCCTGTTCCCTATATAGTCCATCACCCTGTTCCCTATATAGTCCATCACCATGTTCCCTATATAGTCCATCACCCTGTTCCCTATATAATAATAATAATAATAATATGCCATTTAGCAGACGCTTTTATCCAAAGCGACATACAGTCATGCGTGCATACATTTTTTTTGTGTATGGGTGGTCCCGGGGATCGAACCCACTACCTTGGCGTTACAAGCGCTGTGCTCTACCAGCTGAGCTACAGAGGACCATATATGAAGTCCATCACCCTGTTCCCTATATAGTCCATCACCCTGTTCCCTATATAGTCCATCACCCTGTTCCCTATATAGTCCATCACCCTGTTCCCTATATAGTCCATCACCCTGTTCCCTATATAGTCCATCACCCTGTTCCCTATATAGTCCATCACCCTGTTCCCTATATAGTCCATCACCCTGTTCCCTTTATAGTTCACCAGCCTGTTCCCTATATAGTCCATCACCCTGTTCCCTATATAGTTCATCACCCTGTTCCCTATATAGTTCATCACCCTGTTCCATATATAGTCCATCACCCTGTTCCCTATATAGTCCATCACCCTGTTCCCTATATAGTCCATCACCCTGTTCCCTATATAGTTCATCACCCTGTTCCCTATATAGTTCATCACCCTGTTCCCTATATAGTCCATCACCCTGTTCCCTATATAGTCCATCACCCTGTTCCCTATATAGTCCATCACCCCCTGTTCCCTATATAGTCCATCACCCTGTTCCCTATATAGTCCATCACCCTGTTCCCTATATAGTCCATCACCCTGTTCCCTATATAGTCCATCACCCTGTTCCCTATATAGTTCACCACCCTGTTCCCTATATAGTTCATCACCCTGTTCCCTATATAGAGAGCTGTCTACTGTAGTTGGAACAGGATATCAGAGAGATGTGATGTCTACTTGTCACTCAACACTTTGAGTAAAGCCAGTGTGTCTATGTATGTGGATGACTCAACACTGTACACGTCAGCTACTACAGCGACTGAAATAACTGCAACACTTAACAAAGAGCTGCAGTTAGTTTCAGAATGGGTGGCAAGGAATAAGTTAGTCCTAAATATTTCCAAAACTAAAAGCATTGTATTTGGGACAAATCATTCACTAAACCCTAAACCTCAACTAAATTTCGTAATGAATAATGTGGAAATTGAGCAAGTTGAGGAGACTAAACTGCTTGGAGTAACCCTGGATTGTAAACTGTCATGGTCAAAACATATTGATACAACAGTAGCTAAGATGGGGAGAAGTCCGTCCATAATAAAGCGCTGCTCTACCTTCTTAACAACACTATCAACAAGGCAGGTCCTACAGGCCCTAGTTTTTTCGCAAATGGACTACTGTTCAGTCGTGTGGTCAGGCGCCACACAGAGGGACTTAGGACAATTGCAATTGGCTCAGAACAGGGCAGCACGGCTGGCCCTTGGATGTACACAGAGAGCTAACATTAATAATATACAGGTCAATCTCTCCAGGCTCAAAGTAGAGGAGATATTGACTTCATCACTGCTTGTTTTTGTAAGAGGTGTTGACAAGCTGAATGTACCGAGCTGTCTGTTTAAACGACTAGCACACAGCTCAGACACCCATGCATACCCCACAAGACATGCCACCAGAGGTCTCTTCACAGTCCCCAAGTCCAGAACAGACTATGGGAGGTGCACAGTACTACATAGAGCCATGACTACATGGAACTCTATTCCACATCAGGTAACTGATGCAAGTAGTAGAATCAGATTTAAAAAACAGATAAAAATACAGCTTATGGAACAGCGAGGACTGTGAAGCAACACAAACATAGATACATGCATACAAACACATGATACCATACGCACTATACACACACGTACACATGGATTTTGTGTTATAGATATGTGGTAGTAGAGTAGAGGCCTGAGGGCACACAGTTAATATGTTGTGAAATCTGTTGTGAATGTATTTTAATGTTTTTAAAATGTATAACTACCTTCATTTTTCAGGACCCCAGGAAAAGTAATGGGGATCCATAATAAATACAAATACAAATCTGAACTTAGTTTGTCCTTCTGAAGAATACAGAAAACATTTCGGCAGCAGTGTGCACTGACAGACCAGACTAGTGCATCATTCCAGCCTTCAGTTAACTGCTAATTCTATAACCCAAACATCCTTTTCATTCTCTGTATTCATTTGGTTCCTTATCCCTCTTTCTTAACGTTATCATTTAAAGATAGACCTCAGACACTTACTTCTTCATACAAGATCACACATTGTATTTGGCAATTATTTTGAAACAAGTGCATACAAGTTACAGCTAAAAGCATTTCAGTTGGTTGCCAAGTGCTCATGGAGAGGGGCGTTATCATCAGTCACATTCTACCTTTTGAACAGGAACAGCCAACCAGACAGAGGCAGCGTCCCGAATGGCTCCCTGTTCCCTATGTAGTGGACTACTTTTGACCAGAGCCCTGTGGGTTTCCCAATGGGCCCTGCTCAAAAGTAGTGAACTATAAACAGTAGGTAACAGGGTGCCATTCGGACGCTGCACTAGAAGTAGGCCTACATCAACAAATAGGGGCAGAGAGAGCCCAGTTCTATTATGATTACATACCTTTATCTTCAAAAATATAGAAACACAATGTTTTCAGAAAATCTCAATATTATACAGCCTTGTTTACAAAGTATGGCCCACAGTAGTCCCCTTGGTTCGTATAAAATATGTACAAAGTCCGTTGGTTGGTTAGTTTGTTTGGATGGTATGTGCTACTTCATTTTAATATTTATACACTCTTACTTTGTCATTTTCCCCCAAAAAAATATTTAGAAAATTACATCTCAAGGATCCCTCTCCTTTTTAACTTTCACGTCAAGGATGGTAGCGATTTCTCCTTGCATGAAAGCCCACGGTACGTTAGAGCCCACCAACGGGCACTTCTCCCCGCTGGGACAGTACACCTCCCCGGTGGCCCCTTGCTGTTTGATGCTCTCCCGCGAGCACGGGAAGCAGAACTTGTGCGAGGGCACCGACGGACACTGAACGAAGTGTGTGTCCTCTAACCTCTCGCGACACAGCGTGCAGCAGAGAGGTGTGCTCCCGGGTACCGACGAGTCCGGAATGCTTTGATGCCCTTGGTCCATCATTCCTCCCCCTGGCGCGTGAAGTGTCCCCACACCACCGGATGCTTCCCTCCCCTGACGCCGGTTCTGGTTCACGGAGGAGGGCGAGAGAGGGCTGCTGCTGTTACGGCGCGTGGTGGAGTGGACCTGGTTCCCGTCTTTGGGCGAGCTGTTCCCGCCACCACCGGCGTTGTCTGCCGCGAGGATCAGCGCCGCCATGGGGGACTGGCCGTTCTGCCCAGCTTCCGGTGGGGTGGTGCGTGAGTGGGGGGATATCGTGGGGGGGGGTGGAGGAGATGCTTGGTGGCGGTCCCAGGGCCATTTTATGTCCGTCACAGTCAGACGGTGGACCTGGTAACCACCGCTGCCGGTCCTCTCCGTTATGCTTGGAGGCGGTTCCCTCTCTCTCTCCCTCCGGTTCTGGCGATGCTTTCCTCTTCATATTCCGCGGGTGTTTTCCCCTGTCTGGAGGAAGGAAAGGGTTAATCATGAAGAAGGCTGAGTTAGAGAGCCACAACATGGACAGGAGATTATTAATAATTCACTGAGAAGAAAAAAGCACAATACAAAATAATAAAAACAAACAGGAAATGATTTGTCAGATTTGCATTCTTTTTCTCATGACACAAACATACCCACAAGTCCTGCTTAAAAGTGGACATTATTTCACTAAATCGCTAAACACTTTGTTTAAATCGCTAAACCCTTTGCTACCACTTCTGCACTTCAAACCAAATAGATTTACATCAGATTAGCATTTTTGTCATGACACAAACACTCCCACAAATCATGCTTAAAACTCCCTTTTTTGATTATTATGTCCTTATTACTACATAATTTGCTATTGTTGAGAAAAAAAATGCTAATCTGACAAATCTATTTCATTTGAATGGTATGCCTAGCAAAGAGTTGACGTGTGAAATAATCTCCATATGCATATTATGCATGACATATTATGCATTTTAGGCTATGTAGCAAACGGTAAATATGCAGAATAATCTCCATATGCAGGCTAGGCTACTGTACTGCTCCATTCAGATGGAAAAAACAACCCCATCCATCCATCCATCCATCCATCCAGCCAGCCAGCCAGTCAGTACCGACCTGATTTAGAAGCAGCGGCGTTCTGTTGTTGCTCATAGCCCATCACCCTCTGATGCATGGCGGCATGATCCTTCTTGAACCGGCTGTCGAAAGCATGGAGAACCATCAAGTCCCTGACAGTTTTCTCCTTATTCATCCACTCATCTGCCCGGGCTTTGTGGTTCTCTATCTCCGGAGTCAGGCTGTCAGGTATGTGCTGCTTCTCCTTCTCCTGCTGATCGCTGCTGGAGACCGAGACTAGCCGTTTAACGCCGCCGTGCTCATTGGGGCTACCTGCCATCAAACCGGACCCCGGGTGCCCCATCGCCATCGGTCGCAAAGGTCTGCCGTTAACTGCATGTATCGAGGACATGTTCCCGTTCACCAGAGGAACTAGATTAGGAGGAACCGTGTTATTCCTGCGCGGGTTGGGGCTCTGCCGGTTGAGCTCGGGTGGATCGTCCGGTTTAGGAAATCCATTAGGTACCGGAATGCCGTTAGCCTGTCTCCCAGACTGGTACTCTGGTCCCAGCCGCAGCGGACGGTCCAAGGAGGAGAGGGGGTAGCGGTCCAGTGGCTGGGGCGGCCGGGATCCGGAGTCTCCTCCCGACCCGTGGTGGTTAGACTGGATCTCCTTCCCCGATAGCTGCTGTTTCCCCGGCCCCAGAGACCTCCCCTCCTGGAAGCCGTGAGCCCGCTTCAGCTGCCGGGCTGTCTCAATCACAAACTCGATCCGGTCCGCTCCTTCGTAGTTAACACATCCCCTGCAGATGGGTTGGGTAAAATCCCAGATCATAGCCCAGGGCATGCGGGGCAGGTCGCATAAATAACACGACTGCCTACGAGAGGCAGCTACCGTGGCGGACGACATAGCTTCCCTTTCACCGAAAAACGGACCTTAAATCTATCTCTCTCTAATCCACGTCTCTATGTTAGAATCTATCCAAGACGTTTTCAGAAACTAGAAACGGTTAGTTCCTTCCGTTTCTCCGACTCTTCTCCTCTGCCTGTCTGTCTGTCTCCGGACTACAGCAACAAACAATGAAGTTACAACCAGTGCTTCATGACAGCAGTGTAGAATGTTCTTTACTAGGTCGTCCGTGTGATCCGTCTCTCTCACTGCCTAACCTACTACCGTCTCTCTCACTGCCTAACCTACTACCGTCTCTCTCACTGCCTAACCTACTACCGTCTCTCTCACTGCCTAACCCACTACTGTCTCCACTCAGCCCCGTCCGCTAGAGCAGGGACGTCACCGCCGAGGCAGAACTGGTGGTTACAGCTTCAATATTCCATTTCCTTGATTCTTCGACGGCAGTCCTCTTCTGGCGCATTGCTCTGACGCCAGTCCTCTGCGCCCCCTTCTCTATTGAATCACTTCTTGATCCTTTGCCAAGAAGGCAACAAGCAGCCACAGACACACTGTGGTGGGAGAGGAGAGAACGGTGTTATATTGCCTTCTGTAGAAATCAGAGCCACGGGAAGTACGGGTGCTGAGGGTGCTGCAGCTCCCCCTGTTAAAACCAAAATAAAATAAAATACAAATACATTTTTGTTTTTTGAACTCTAACTGGACGTAATACAGCCGCCATTCGCTGGGATTTGGTGCTGTATCGCCACCATCTCTCTACAACACACACACTCCTCCTCCCCAGCCATGACCTGGCAGCATCCGGACTCCTCCTCCCCAGCCATTACCTGGCAGCATCCGCACTCCTCCTCCCCAGCCATTACCTGGCAGCATCCGCACTCCTCCTCCCCAGCCATTACCTGGCAGCATCCGCACTCCTCCTCCCCAGCCATGACCTGGCAGCATCCGGACTCCTCCTCCCCAGCCATTACCTGGCAGCATCCGCACTCCTCCTCCCCAGCCATTACCTGGCAGCATCCGCACTCCTCCTCCCCAGCCATGACCTGGCAGCATCCGGACTCCTCCTCCCCAGCCATGACCTGGCAGCATCCGGACTCCTCCTCCCCAGCCATTACCTGGCAGCATCCGCACTCACACCAGTTTGTGTCACCGCTACGCCGACCCTCTGGCTGAGGTGTTTCAGGCAGCATATCTGTGTTGTTACTGCTACGAGAACAAACTCTTTGATCTGGGGCAACGATCTGAACGGCTTCAGTAGGTTTATTGGCTCCTAACTAACGTTATTTCATCCTCTGTTATAAACTCATTCTCAGACTCGGAGCTACTCTCGGTAAATTCAGCCATATTTGGGAGTTCCAAACTTTTCTCTCCTGCCAGTGATGCAACAATGCCAATATTGTGATTTACAGTTACAGTTAGCTGGCATTCTAAATCCTAGTGTTTCCATTCCCCTTTAATAATAGCCACACCTTACCAAACCTTCACTAAAGTTTCTAAACTCTATTAAGGTAATATCAAAAATAAGTTAAGCCATTGTTTATAGGGAAAATATGAGCAGAAGAGTAAAGGTAAACCAGGGAAAAAACATTGTGACCCCCCCCCCCCTAAAAAAAAAAAACCACACAACCTTTTCCAAAGCAAAAAATACGTTTGACAACCCTCCCCTATTTTGGAACACCCCTTCCCCTCAGTAAATTTCGATCTGTCCCTAATATTAAAACACTAATGTGTATCATCAGATTTGATCCGACTATCAACTGTCAATTTACTAATACGAGTTTGGCCATGTCAGAACACCCCTAGTGAGCTCCCAGGCATCCAGGACGTACATGCCAGGCGGTGTATAAGAAATGCCCCAAAGATTGCCAAAGACTCCAGCAACCAGAGACATGGACTGTTCTCCATGCTTCCTTCCAGCAGAACAGGTGCATCAAGGCTCAGACCAACAAACTCCTAAACAGCTTCTATCCCTTGGCCTTAATAAGACTGTTAAATGACTAACTACTGCTCTCCCTCTCCCACAGACTATCCCCACTGACTCTACGCCCATCAACAGGTCTCTACCCACTCAGACACACCTTCACTGTCACTCCTACTCACACCACACACACATACACACATACACCCTCCTTACTCACACCACACACTTACACCCTCCTTACTCACACCACACACATACACCCACACACCCCCTCAAACCTACGCTGCTGCTAAAATAATCATTGATTAGATTTACACTGAGAATTATTTCCACAACATACAGACTGACCAGGTGAATCCAGGTGAAAGCTATGATCCCGTATTGATGTCACTTGTTAAATCCACTTCAATCAGTGTAGATGAAAGGGAGGAGACAGGTTAAAGAAGGATTTTGAAACCTTGAGACATGGATTGTGTATGTGTGCCATTCAGAGGGTGAATGGGCAAGACAAAATATTTAAGTGCCTTTGAACGGGGTATGGTAGTAGGTGCCAGGCGCAACGGTTTGAGTGTTCCTAATGTTCCTAATGTTCCTAATGTTCCTAATGTTCTTTATGTTCTTTATGTTCCTAATGTTCCTAATGTTCTTAATGTTCCTAATGTTCTTAATGTTCCTAATGTTCCTAATGTTCTTAATGTTCCTAATGTTCCTAATGTTTCTAATGATCCTAATGTTCTTAATGTTCCTAATGTTGTTAATGTTGTTAATGTTGTTAATGTTGTTAATGTTCCTAATGTTCCTAATGTTCCTAATGTTGTTAATGTTCCTAATGTTCCTAATGTTCCTAATGTTGTTAATGTTCCTAATGTTCCTAATGTTCCTAATGTTGTTAATGTTCCTAATGTTCCTAATGTTCCTAATGTTTCTAATGTTCCTAATGTTCCTAATGTTCCTAATGGTGTTAATGTTCCTAATGTTCCTAATGTTCCTAATGTTGTTAATGTTCCTAATGTTCCTAATGTTCCTAATGTTCCTAATGTTGTTAATGTTCCTAATGTTTCTAATGTTCTTAATGTTCCTAATGTTCCTAATGTTCCTAATGTTTCTAATGTTGTTAATGTTCCTAATGTTCCTAATGTTGTTAATGTTCCTAATGTTCCTAATGTTGTTAATGTTCCTAATGTTCCTAATGTTGTTAATGTTCCTAATGTTCCTAATGTTCCTAATGTTGTTAATGTTCCTAATGTTCCTAATGTTGTTAATGTTCCTAATGTTCCTAATGTTCCTAATGTTGTTAATGTTCCTAATGTTCCTAATGTTGTTAATGTTCCTAATGTTCCTAATGTTCCTAATGTTGTTAATGTTCCTAATGTTCCTAATGTTCCTAATGTTGTTAATGTTCCTAATGTTCCTAATGTTGTTAATGTTCCTAATGTTCCTAATGTTCCTAATGTTCCTAATGTTGTTAATGTTCCTAATGTTCCTAATGTTGTTAATGTTCCTAATGTTGTTAATGTTCCTAATGTTCCTAATGTTGTTAATGTTCCTAATGTTCCTAATGTTTCTAATGTTCCTAATGTTCCTAATGTTGTTAATGTTCCTAATGTTCCTAATGTTCCTAATGTTTCTAATGTTCCTAATGTTCCTAATGTTGTTAATGTTCCTAATGTTGTTAATGTTCCTAATGTTCCTAATGTTCCTAATGTTGTTAATGTTCCTAATGTTCCTAATGTTCCTAATGTTCCTAATGTTGTTAATGTTCCTAATGTTCCTAATGTTCCTAATGTTCCTAATGTTGTTAATGTTCCTAATGTTCCTAATGTTCCTAATGTTGTTAATGTTGTTAATGTTCCTAATGTTCCTAATGTTCCTAATGTTGTTAATGTTCCTAATGTTCCTAATGTTGTTAATGTTTCTAATGTTCCTAATGTTCCTAATGTTGTTAATGTTCCTAATGTTCCTAATGTTGTTAATGTTGTTAATGTTCCTAATGTTCCTAATGTTCCTAATGTTCCTAATGTTGTTAATGTTCCTAATGTTCCTAATGTTCCTAATGTTGTTAATGTTCCTAATGTTCCTAATGTTTCTAATGTTGTTAATGTTCCTAATGTTCCTAATGTTGTTAATGTTCCTAATGTTCCTAATGTTCCTAATGTTGTTAATGTTCCTAATGTTCCTAATGTTCCTAATGTTCCTAATGTTGTTAATGTTCCTAATGTTCCTAATGTTGTTAATGTTCCTAATGTTGTTAATGTTCCTAATGTTCCTAATGTTCTTAATGTTCCTAATGTTCCTAATGTTCCTAATGTTGTTAATGTTCCTAATGTTCCTAATGTTGTTAATGTTCCTAATGTTCCTAATGTTCCTAATGTTGTTAATGTTCCTAATGTTCCTAATGTTCCTAATGTTGTTAATGTTCCTAATGTTCCTAATGTTTCTAATGTTCCTAATGTTCCTAATGTTTCTAATGATCCTAATGTTTCTAATGATCCTAATGTTCCTAATGTTCTTAATGTTCCTAATGTTCCTAATGTTTCTAATGATCCTAATGTTCCTAATGATCCTAATGTTCTTAATGTTCCTAATGTTCCTAATGTTCCTAATGATCCTAATGTTCCTAATGTTCCTAATGTTTCTAATGTTCCTAATGTTCCTAATGTTGTTAATGTTCCTAATGTTGTTAATGTTCCTAATGTTCCTAATGTTGTTAATGTTCCTAATGTTCCTAATGTTCCTAATGTTGTTAATGTTCTAATGTTCCTAATGTTCCTAATGTTCCTAATGTTGTTAATGTTCCTAATGTTGTTAATGTTCTTAATGTTCCTAATGTTGTTAATGTTCCTAATGTTCCTAATGTTCCTAATGTTCCTAATGTTGTTAATGTTCCTAATGTTCCTAATGTTCCTAATGTTCCTAATGTTCCTAATGTTCCTAATGTTTAATTTTACTAATGATTCCTAATGTTCCTAATTTCCTAATGTTCCTAATGTTTCTAATGTTCCTAATGTTCCTAATGTTGTTAATGTTTCCTAATGTTGTTAATGTTCCTAATGTTCCTAATGTTGTTAATGTTCCTAATGTTCCTAATGTTCCTAATGTTGTTAATGTTCCTAATGTTCCTAATGTTCCTAATGTTCCTAATGTTGTTAATGTTCCTAATGTTGTTAATGTTCCTATGTTGTTCCTAATTCCTTGTATAATGTTCCTAATGTTCCTAATGTTGTTTAATGTTCCTAATGTTCCTAATGTTCCTAATGTTCCTAATGTTGTTAATGTTCCTAATGTTTCCTTATGTTGTTAATGTTCCTAATGTTGTTAATGTCCTAATGTTCCTAATGTTGTTAATGTTCCTAATGTTCCTAATGTTTTTCTAATGTTCCTAATGTTCCTAATGTTGTTAATGTTCCTTAATGTTCCTAATGTTCCTAATGTTCCTAATGTTGTTAATGTTCCTAATGTTTCCTAATGTTGTTAATGTTCCTAATGTTGTTAATGTTTCCTAATGTTCCTAATGTTGTTAATGTTCCTAATGTTCCTAATGTTTCTAATGTTCCTAATGTTCCTAATGTTGTTAATGTTCCTAATGTTCCTAATGTTCCTAATGTTTCTAATATTCCTAATGTTCCTAATGTTGTTAATGTTCCTAATGTTGTTAATGTTCCTAATGTTCCTAATGTTCCTAATGTTGTTAATGTTCCTAATGTTCCTAATGTTCCTAATGTTCCTAACGTTGTTAATGTTCCTAATGTTCCTAATGTTCCTAATGTTCCTAATGTTGTTAATGTTCCTAATGTTCCTAATGTTCCTAATGTTGTTAATGTTGTTAATGTTCCTAATGTTCCTAATGTTCCTAATGTTGTTAATGTTCCTAATGTTGTTAATGTTTCTAATGTTCCTAATGTTCCTAATGTTGTTAATGTTCCTAATGTTCCTAATGTTGTTAATGTTCCTAATGTTCCTAATGTTCCTAATGTTCCTAATGTTGTTAATGTTCCTAATGTTCCTATGTTCCTAATGTTCCTTAATGTTTCCTAATGTTCCTAAATGTTGTTAATGTTCCTAATTTTCCTAATGTTCCTAATGTTGTTAATGTTCCTAATGTTCCTAATGTTGTTAATGTTCCTAATGTTCCTAATGTTCCTAATGTTGTTAATGTTCTTAATGTTCCTAATGTTGTTAATGTTCCTAATGTTGTTAATGTTCCTAATGTTCCTAATGTTCCTAATGTTCTTAATGTTCCTAATGTTCCTAATGTTTCTAATGTTCCTAATGTTCCTAATGTTCCTAATGTTGTTAATGTTCCTAATGTTCCTAATGTTCCTAATGTTCTTAATGTTCCTAATGTTCCTAATGTTGTTAATGTTTCTAATGTTCCTAATGTTCCTAATGTTCCTAATGTTGTTAATGTTCCTAATGTTGTTAATGTTCCTAATGTTCCTAATGTTGTTAATGTTCCTAATGTTCCTAATGTTGTTAATGTTCCTAATGTTCCTAATGTTCCTAATGTTGTTAATGTTCCTAATGTTCCTAATGTTGTTAATGTTCCTAATGTTGTTAATGTTCCTAATGTTCCTAATGTTGTTAATGTTCCTAATGTTCCTAATGTTTCTAATGTTCCTAATGTTCCTAATGTTCCTAATGTTCCTAATGTTCCTAATGTTTCTAATGTTCCTAATGTTTCCTAATGTTGTTAATGTTCTCTATGTTGTTAATGTTTCCTAATGTTCCTAATGTTGTTAATGTTCCTAATGTTCCTAATGTTCCTAATGTTCCTAATGTTGTTAATGTTCCTAATGTTCCTAATGTTCCTAATGTTCCTAATGTTGTTAATGTTCCTAATGTTCCTAATGTTCCTAATGTTCCTAATGTTGTTAATGTTCCTAATGTTCCTAATGTTCCTAATGTTGTTAATGTTCCTAATGTTGTTAATGTTCCTAATGTTCCTAATGTTGTTAATGTTGTTAATGTTCCTAATGTTCCTAATGTTCCTAATGTTCCTAATGTTGTTAATGTTCCTAATGTTCCTAATGTTCCTAATGTTCCTAATGTTCCTAATGTTGTTAATGTTCCTAATGTTCCTAATGTTCCTAATGTTGTTAATGTTCCTAATGTTCCTAATGTTGTTAATGTTCCTAATGTTCCTAATGTTCCTAATGTTGTTAATGTTCCTAATGTTCCTAATGTTCCTAATGTTGTTAATGTTCCTAATGTTCCTAATGTTGTTAATGTTCCTAATGTTGTTAATGTTCCTAATGTTCCTAATGTTCTTAATGTTCTATGTTCCTATGTTCCTAATGTTCCTAATGTTGTTAATGTTCCTAATGTTCCTAATGTTGTTAATGTTCCTAATGTTCCTAATGTTGTTAATGTTCCTAATGTTCCTAATGTTCCTAATGTTGTTAATGTTCCTAATGTTCCTAATGTTTCTAATGTTCCTAATGTTCCTAATGTTTCTAATGATCCTAATGTTTCTAATGATCCTAATGTTCCTAATGTTCTTAATGTTCCTAATGTTCCTAATGTTTCTAATGATCCTAATGTTCCTAATGATCCTAATGTTCCTAATGTTCATAATGTTCCTAATGTTCCTAATGTTCCTAATGATCCTAATGTTCCTAATGTTCCTAATGTTTCTAATGTTCCTAATGTTCCTAATGTTGTTAATGTTCCTAATGTTGTTAATGTTCCTAATGTTCCTAATGTTCCTAATGTTGTTAATGTTCCTAATGTTCCTAATGTTCCTAATGTTGTTAATGTTCCTAATGTTCCTAATGTTCCTAATGTTCCTAATGTTGTTAATGTTCCTAATGTTGTTAATGTTCTTAATGTTCCTATGTTGTTAATGTTCCTAATGTTTCCTAATGTTCCTAATGTTCCTAATGTTCCTAATGTTCCTAATGTTGTTAATGTTCCTAATGTTCCTAATGTTCCTAATGTTGTTAATGTTCCTAATGTTGTTAATGTTCTTAATGTTCCTAATGTTTCTAATGTTCCTAATGTTCCTAATGTTGTTAATGTTCCTAATGTTCCTAATGTTCCTAATGTTCCTAATGTTGTTAATGTTCTTAATGTTCCTAATGTTGTTAATGTTCCTAATGTTCCTAATGTTCTTAATGTTCCTAATGTTCCTAATGTTCCTAATGTTCCTAATGTTGTTAATGTTCTTAATGTTCCTAATGTTGTTAATGTTCCTAATGTTGTTAATGTTCCTAATGTTCCTAATGTTCCTAATGTTCCTAATGTTCTTAATGTTCCTAATGTTCCTAATGTTTCTAATGTTCCTAATGTTCCTAATGTTCCTAATGTTGTTAATGTTCCTAATGTTCCTAATGTTCCTAATGTTCTTAATGTTCCTAATGTTCCTAATGTTCTTAATGTCCCTAATGTTCCTAATGTTTCTAATGTTCCTAATGTTGTTAATGTTCCTAATGTTGTTAATGTTCTTAATGTTCCTAATGTTCCTAATGTTGTTAATGTTCCTAATGTTCCTATGTTCCCTAATGTTCCTAATGTTGTTTAATGTTTCCTAATGTTCCTAATGTTCCTAATGTTGTTAATGTTCCTAATGTTCCTAATGTTCCTAATGTTGTTAATGTTCCTAATGTTCCTAATGTTGTTAATGTTCCTAATGTTCCTAATGTTCCTAATGTTCCTAATGTTGTTAATGTTGTTAATGTTCCTAATGTTCCTAATGTTCCTAATGTTCCAAATGTTCCTAATGTTTCTAATGTTGTTAATGTTCCTAATGTTCCTAATGTTCCTAATGTTGTTAATGTTCCTAATGTTCCTAATGTTCCTAATGTTGTTAATGTTCCTAATGTTCCTAATGTTGTTAATGTTCCTAATGTTCCTAATGTTCCTAATGTTCCTAATGTTGTTAATGTTTAATGTTAATGTTCCTAATGTGTTCCTAATGTTCCTAATGTTCCTAATGTTCCTAATGTTTCCTAATGTTCCTAATGTTCCTAATGTTGTTAATGTTCTTAATGTTCCTAATGTTCCTAATGTTCCTAATGTTCCTAATGTTTCCTAATGTTCCTAATGTTGTTAATGTTCCTAATGTTGTTAATGTTTCTTATGTTTTTAATGTTCTTAATGTTCCTAATGTTGTTAATGTTCCTAATGTTCCTAATGTTCCTAATGTTCCTAATGTTCCTAATGTTCTTAATGTTCCTAATGTTGTTAATGTTCCTAATGTTCCTAATGTTCTTAATGTTCATAATGTTCCTAATGTTCCTAATGTTCCTAATGTTGTTAATGTTCTTAATGTTCCTAATGTTGTTAATGTTCCTAATGTTGTTAATGTTCCTAATGTTCCTAATGTTCCTAATGTTCTTAATGTTCCTAATGTTCCTAATGTTTCTAATGTTCCTAATGTTCCTAATGTTCCTAATGTTGTTAATGTTCCTAATGTTCCTAATGTTCTTAATGTTCCTAATGTTCCTAATGTTCTTAATGTCCCTAATGTTGTTAATGTTCTTAATGTTCCTAATGTTGTTAATGTTCCTAATGTTGTTAATGTTCCTAATGTTCCTAATGTTCCTAATGTTTCTAATGTTCCTAATGTTGTTAATGTTCCTAATGTTGTTAATGTTCTTAATGTTCCTAATGTTCCTAATGTTGTTAATGTTCCTAATGTTCCTAATGTTCCTAATGTTCCTAATGTTGTTAATGTTCCTAATGTTCCTAATGTTCCTAATGTTGTTAATGTTCCTAATGTTCCTAATGTTGTTAATGTTCCTAATGTTCCTAATGTTGTTAATGTTCCTAATGTTCCTAATGTTCCTAATGTTCCTAATGTTGTTAATGTTGTTAATGTTCCTAATGTTCCTAATGTTCCTAATGTTCCTAATGTTCCTAATGTTTCTAATGTTCTTAATGTTCCTAATGTTCCTAATGTTTCTAATGTTCTTAATGTTCTTAATGTTGTTAATGTTCCTAATGTTCCTAATGTTCCTAATGTTCCTAATGTTCTTAATGTTCCTAATGTTCCTAATGTTTCTAATGTTCTAATGTTCCTAATGTTCCTAATGTGTTAATGTTCCTAATGTTCCTATGTGTCCTAATGTTCCTAATGTTCCCTAATGTTTCTTATGTTCCTAATGTTCCTAATGTTCCTAATGTTTCCTAATGTTTCTAATGTTCCTAATGTTGTTAATGTTCCTAATGTTGTTTAATGTTCTTAATGTTCCTAATGTTCCTAATGTTCCTAATGTGTTAATGTTCCTAATGTTCCTAATGTTCCTAATGTTCCTAATGTTGTTAATGTTCCTAATGTTCCTAATGTTGTTAATGTTCCTAATGTTCCTAATGTTCCTAATGTTCCTAATGTTCCTAATGTTCCTAATGTTGTTAATGTTCCTAATGTTCCTTAATGTTCTTAATGTTCCTAATGTTCCTAATGTTGTTAATGTTCCTAATGTTCCTAATGTTCCTAATGTTCCTAATGTTTTTAATGTTCCTAATGTTCCTAATGTTCCTAATGTTGTTAATGTTTCTAATGTTCCTAATGTTGTTAATGTTTCCTAATGTTTCCTAATGTTCCTAATGTTCCTAATGTTTCCTAATGTTCCTAATGTTCCTAATGTGTGGTTAATGTTGTTAATGTTCCTAATGTTTCCTAATGTTCCTAATGTTGTCCTAATGTTCCTAATGTTTCTAATGTTTCTTAATGTTTCCTAATGTTTCCTAATGTTTTCTAATGTTCTTAATGTTCTTAATGTTGTTAATGTTCCTAATGTTCCTAATGTTCCTAATGTTTCCTAATGTTTTCTTAATGTTCCTAATGTTCCTATGTTTTCTAATGTTCCTAATGTTCCTAATGTTCCTAATGTTGTTAATGTTCCTAATGTTCCTAATGTTCTAATGTTCCTAATGTTCCTAATGTTCTTAATGTTCCTAATGTTCCTAATGTTTCTAATGTTCCTAATGTTGTTAATGTTCCTAATGTTGTTAATGTTCTTAATGTTCCTAATGTTCCTAATGTTCCTAATGTTGTTAATGTTCCTAATGTTCCTAATGTTCCTAATGTCCTAATGTTCCTAATGTTGTTAATGTTTCTTAATGTTCCTAATGTTGTTAATGTTCCTAATGTTCCTAATGTTCCTAATGTTCCTAATGTTCTTAATGTTCCTAATGTTGTTTCCTAATGTTCCTAATGTTCCTAATGTTGTTAATGTTAATGTTTCCTAATGTTCCTAATGTTCCTAATGTTCCTAATGTTGTTAATGTTCCTAATGTTCCTAATGTTCCTAATGTTCCTAATGTTTCTAATGTTCTTAATGTTCCTAATGTTCCTAATGTTTCTAATGTTCTTAATGTTCTTAATGTTCTTAATGTTGTTAATGTTCTTAATGTTCCTAATGTTCCTAATGTTCCTAATGTTCCTAATGTTTCTAATGTTCTTAATGTTCTTAATGTTCCTAATGTTGTTAATGTTTCTAATGTTCCTAATGTTCCTAATGTTGTTACAGTTTTTCTCAGTCGCTTCTTAATGTTCTTAATGTTCCTAATGTTCCTAATGTTTCTAATGTTGTTAATGTTCTTAATGTTCCTAATGTTCCTAATGTTCCTAATGTTCCTAATGTTCTTAATGTTTCTAATGTTCTTAATGTTCTTAATGTTCCTAATGTTCCTAATGTTTCTAATGTTGTTAATGTTCCTAATGTTGTTAATGTTCTTAATGTTACTAATGTTCCTAATGTTCCTAATGTTCCTAATGTTTCTAATGTTCTTAATGTTTTAATGTTTCTTAATGTTCCTAATGTTCCTAATTTTCCTAATGTTCCTAATGTTGTTAATGTTCCTAATGTTTCTAATGTTCTTAATGTTCCTAATGTTCCTAATGTTCCTAATGTTGTTAATGTTCCTAATGTTCCTAATGTTCCTAATGTTCCTAATGTTTCTAATGTTTCTAATGTTCCTAATGTTCCTAATGTTGTTAATGTTTCTAATGTTCCTAATGTTGTTAATGTTCCTAATGTTCTTAATGTTCCTAATGTTTCTAATGTTCCTAATGTTCCTAATGTTCCTAATGTTGTTAATGTTTCTAATGTTCCTAATGTTCCTAATGTTCCTAATGTTGTTAATGTTGTTAATGTTTCTAATGTTTCTAATGTTCCTAATGTTGTTAATGTTCTTAATGTCCTTAATGTTCCTAATGTTGTTAATGTTCCTAATGTTTCTAATGTTCCTAATGTTGTTAATGTTGTTAATGTTGTTAATGTTTCTAATGTTTCTAATGTTCCTAATGTTGTTAATGTTCTTAATGTTCTTAATGTTCTTAATGTTCCTAATGTTGTTAATGTTCCTAATGTTTCTAATGTTTCTAATGTTCCTAATGTTCCTAATGTTGTTAATGTTTCTAATGTTCCTAATGTTGTTAATGTTCTTAATGTTCCTAATGTTCCTAATGTTCTTAATGTTCCTAATGTTCTTAATGTTCCTAATGTTCCTAATGTTGTAATGTTCCTAATGTTCCTAATGTTCCTAATGTTGTTAATGTTCCTAATGTTCCTAATTGTTGTTAATGTTCCTAATGTTCCTAATGTTCCTAATGTTGTTAATGTTCCTAATGTTGTTAATGTTCCTAATGTTCTTAATGTTCCTAATGTTCCTAATGTTCCTAATGTTGTTAATGTTCCTAATGTTCCTAATGTTCCTAATGTTTTAATGTTTTTAATGTTCCTAATGTTGTTAATGTTCCTAATGTTCCTAATGTTCCTAATGTTCCTAATGTTCCTAATGTTGTTAATGTTCCTAATGTTCCTAATGTTCCTAATGTTCCTAATGTTCCTAATGTTCCTAATGTTCCTAATGTTCCTAATGTTCCTAATGTTCTTAATGTTCCTAATGTTGTTAATGTTCCTAATGTTGTTGATGTTCTTAATGTTCTTAATGTTGTTAATGTTGTTAATGTTCTTAATGTTCTTAATGTTCTTAATGTTCTTAATGTTGTTAATGTTCCTAATGTTGTTAATGTTCTTAATGTTCCTAATGTTGTTAATGTTCTTAATGTTGTTAATGTTGTTAATGTTGTTAATGTTGTTAATGTTGTTAATGTTGTTAATGTTCCTAATGTTCCTAATGTTCCTAATGTTGTTAATGTTGTTAATGTTCTTAATGTTCCTAATGTCCTGTGGTCCTCTGTAGCTCAATTGGTAGAGCATAGCGCTTGTAACGCCAGGGTAGTGGGTTCGATCCCCGGGACAACCCATATGTAAAAATGTATGTACACATGACTGTAAGTCGCTTTGGATAAAAGCGTCTGCTAAATGGCATATTATATTATTATTCTTAATGTTCCTAATGTTGTTAATGTTCCTATTGTTCCTAATGTTGTTAATGTTTCTAATGTTCCTAATGTTGTTAATGTTTCTAATGTTTCTAATGTTCCTAATGTTCCTAATGTTCCTAATGTTCCTAATGTTCCTAATGTTGTTAATGTTCCTAATGTTCCTAATGTTCCTAATGTTGTTAATGTTGTTAATGTTCCTAATGTTCCTAATGTTGTTAATGTTTCTAATGTTCCTAATGTTGTTAATGTTCCTAATGTTGTTAATGTTGTTAATGTTCCTAATGTTCCTAATGTTCCTAATGTTCCTAATGTTCCTAATGTTCCTAATGTTGTTAATGTTCCTAATGTTCCTAATGTTGTTAATGTTCCTAATGTTGTTAATGTTGTTAATGTTCCTAATGTTCCTAATGTTCCTAATGTTCCTAATGTTCCTAATGTTGTTAATGTTCCTAATGTTGTTAATGTTGTTAATGTTCCTAATGTTCCTAATGTTCCTAATGTTGTTAATGTTGTTAATGTTCCTAATGTTCCTAATGTTCCTAATGTTGTTAATGTTGTTAATGTTTCTAATGTTCCTAATGTTGTTAATGTTCCTAATGTTGTTAATGTTCCTAATGTTGTTAATGTTCTTAATGTTCCTAATGTTGTTAATGTTGTTAATGTTCCTAATGTTGTTAATGTTCTTAATGTTCCTAATGTTGTTAATGTTGTTAATGTTCCTAATGTTGTTAATGTTCCTAATGTTGTTAATGTTCTTAATGTTCCTAATGTTGTTAATGTTCTTAATGTTCTTAATGTTGTTAATGTTGTTAATGTTCTTAATGTTGTTAATGTTGTTAATGTTCCTAATGTTGTTAATGTTGTTAATGTTCCTAATGTTCCTAATGTTCCTAATGTTCCTAATGTTGTTAATGTTTCTAATGTTCCTAATGTTGTTAATGTTGTTAATGTTCCTAATGTTCCTAATGTTGTTAATGTTCCTAATGTTGTTAATGTTCTTAATGTTGTTAATGTTCCTAATGTTCCTAATGTTCCTAATGTTGTTAATGTTGTTAATGTTCCTAATGTTCCTAATGTTGTTAATGTTCCTAATGTTGTTAATGTTTCTAATGTTCCTAATGTTGTTAATGTTGTTAATGTTCCTAATGTTCCTAATGTTGTTAATGTTCCTAATGTTTCTAATGTTCTTAATGTTCTTAATGTTGTTAATGTTCTTAATGTTGTTAATGTTCCTAATGTTCCTAATGTTCCTAATGTTCCTAATGTTCCTAATGTTGTTAATGTTCCTAATGTTCCTAATGTTCCTAATGTTCCTAATGTTGTTAATGTTTCTAATGTTCCTAATGTTGTTAATGTTCTTAATGTTCCTAATGTTCCTAATGTTGTTAATGTTCCTAATGTTGTTAATGTTCTTAATGTTGTTAATGTTCCTAATGTTCCTAATGTTCCTAATGTTCCTAATGTTCCTTATAATGTTCCTAATGTTGTTAATGTTGTTAATGTTCCTAATGTTGTTAATGTTCCTAATGTTGTTAATGTTTCTAATGTTCCTAATGTTGTTAATGTTGTTAATGTTCCTAATGTTCCTAATGTTGTTAATGTTCCTAATGTTTCTAATGTTCTTAATGTTCTTAATGTTGTTAATGTTGTTAATGTTGTTAATGTTCCTAATGTTCCTAATGTTCCTAATGTTGTTAATGTTCCTAATGTTTCTAATGTTTCTAATGTTCCTAATGTTCCTAATGTTGTTAATGTTTCTAATGTTCCTAATGTTCCTAATGTTCCTAATGTTCCTAATGTTGTTAATGTTCCTAATGTTCCTAATGTTCCTAATGTTCCTAATGTTCCTAATGTTCCTAATGTTGTTAATGTTCCTAATGTTCTTAATGTTCTTAATGTTCTTAATGTTCCTAATGTTGTTAATGTTGTTAATGTTCCTAATGTTTTAATGTTGTTAATGTTCCTAATGTTGTTAATGTTGTTAATGTTCCTAATGTTGTTAATGTTCTTAATGTTCCTAATGTTGTTAATGTTGTTAATGTTGTTAATGTTGTTAATGTTGTTAATGTTCTTAATGTTCTTAATGTTCCTAATGTTGTTAATGTTGTTAATGTTCCTAATGTTGTTAATGTTCTTAATGTTCCTAATGTTGTTAATGTTCTTAATGTTCTTAATGTTCTTAATGTTCTTAATGTTGTTAATGTTCTTAATGTTGTTAATGTTCCTAATGTTCCTAATGTTCTTAATGTTCCTAATGTTCCTAATGTTCCTAATGTTCCTAATGTTCCTAATGTTCCTAATGTTCTTAATGTTCGTTAATGTTCCTAATGTCCTGTGGTCCTCTGTAGCTCAATTGGTAGAGCATAGCGCTTGTAACGCCAGGGTAGTGGGTTCGATCCCCGGGACAACCCATATGTAAAAATGTATGTACACATGACTGTAAGTCGCTTTGGATAAAAGCGTCTGCTAAATGGCATATTATATTATTATTCTTAATGTTCCTAATGTTGTTAATGTTCCTAATGTTCCTAATGTTGTTAATGTTGTTAATGTTCCTAATGTTCCTAATGTTTGCCTAATGTTTTTTAATGTTGTTAATGTTCCTAACGTTCCTAATGTTGTTAATGTTGTTAATGTTTCTAATGTTTCTTAATGTTTCTAATGTTCCTAATGTTCCTAATGTTGTTAATGTTCCTAATGCTCCTAATGTTCCTAATGTTCTTAATGTTCTTAATGTTCCTAATGTTGTTAATGTTGTTAATGTTCCTAATGTTGTTAATGTTCCTAATGTTCCTAATGTTCCTAATGTTCCTAATGTTCCTAATGTTCCTAATGTTGTTAATGTTCCTAACGTTCCTAATGTTCCTAATGTTGTTAATGTTGTTAATGTTCCTAACGTTCCTAATGTTGTTAATGTTGTTAATGTTCCTAACGTTCCTAATGTTGTTAATGTTGTTAATGTTTCTAATGTTTCTAATGTTTCTAATGTTCCTAATGTTCCTAATGTTGTTAATGTTCCTAATGCTCCTAATGTTCCTAATGTTCCTAATGTTCCTAATGTTCTTAATGTTCTTAATGCTCTTAATGTTCTTAATGTTCCTAATGTTCCTAATGTTGTTAATGTTAATAATGTTGTTAATGTTGTTAATGTTTTAATGTTTAATGTTGTTAATGTTCCTAATGTTTTTTAATGTTGTTTAATGTTGTTAATGTTTCCTAATGTTTTTTTAATGTTGTTAATGTTCCTAATGTTCTTAATGTTCCTAATGTTCCTAATGTCCTGTGGTCCTCTGTAGCTCAATTGGTAGAGCATGGCGCTTGTAACGCCAGGGTAGTGGGTTCGATCCCCGGGACAACCCATATGTAAAAATGTATGCACACATGACTGTAAGTCGCTTTGGATAAAAGCGTCTGCTAAATGGCATATTATATTATATTATTATTCTTAATGTTCCTAATGTTCTTAATGTTTTTTTAATGTTGTTAATGTTGTTAATGTTTGTTAATGTTCCTAATGTTCCTAATGTTCCTAATGTTGTTAATGTTCCTAATGTTTCTAATGTTGTTAATGTTGTTAATGTTGTTAATGTTGTTAATGTTGTTAATGTTTTCCTAATGTTCCTAATGTTTTTAATGTTTCTAATGTTGTTAATGTTGTTAATGTTCCTAATGTTGTTAATGTTCCTAATGTTGTTAATGTTCCTAATGTTGTTAATGTTCCTAATGTTGTTAATGTTCCTAATGTTGTTAATGTTCCTAATGTTGTTAATGTTCCTAATGTTGTTAATGTTCCTAATGTTCCTAATGTTGTTAATGTTCCTAATGTTCCTAATGTTCCTAATGTTCCTAATGTCCTGTGGTCCTCTGTAGCTCAATTGGTAGAGCATGGCGCTTGTAACGCCAGGGTAGTGGGTTCGATCCCCGGGACAACCCATATGTAAAAATGTATGCACACATGACTGTAAGTCGCTTTGGATAAAAGCGTCTGCTAAATGGCATATTATATTATATTATTATTCTTAATGTTCCTAATGTTCTTAATGTTCCTAATGTTGTTAATGTTCCTAATGTTCCTAATGTTCCTAATGTTGTTAATGTTTCTAATGTTGTTAATGTTTCTAATGTTTCTAATGTTTCTAATGTTCCTAATGTTCTTAATGTTCTTAATGTTCTTAATGTTCCTAATGTTCCTAATGTTCCTAATGTTCCTAATGTTCCTAATGTTGTTAATGTTGTTAATGTTGTTAATGTTGTTAATGTTCCTAATGTTGTTAATGTTCCTAATGTTGTTAATGTTCCTAATGTTCCTAATGTTCCTAATGTTGTTAATGTTGTTAATGTTCCTAATGTTCCTAATGTTCCTAATGTTCCTAATGTTGTTAATGTTGTTAATGTTGTTAATGTTGTTAATGTTCCTAATGTTGTTAATGTTCCTAATGTTGTTAATGTTCCTAATGTTGTTAATGTTGTTAATGTTCCTAATGTTCCTAATGTTCCTAATGTTCCTAATGTTCCTAATGTTCCTAATGTTGTTTAATGTTGTTAATGTTCCTAATGTTGTTAATGTTGTTAATGTTGTTAATGTTCCTAATGTTGTTAATGTTGTTAATGTTCCTAATGTTGTTAATGTTGTTAATGTTCCTAATGTTGTTAATGTTCCTAATGTTCCTAATGTTCTTAATGTTCCTAATGTTCCTAATGCTCCTAATGTTCCTAATGTTCCTAATGTTGTTAATGTTGTTAATGTTGTTAATGTTCCTAATGTTGTTAATGTTCCTAATGTTCCTAATGTTGTTAATGTTCCTAATGTTGTTAATGTTCCTAATGTTCCTAATGCTCCTAATGTTGTTAATGTTGTTAATGTTCCTAATGTTCCTAATGTTCCTAATGTTGTTAATGTTCCTAATGTTCCTAATGTTGTTAATGTTCCTAATGTTGTTAATGTTCCTAATGTTCCTAATGCTCCTAATGTTCCTAATGTTTTTAATGTTGTTAATGTTGTTAATGTTGTTAATGTTGTTAATGTTGTTAATGTTCCTAATGTTCCTAATGTTGTTAATGTTCCTAATGTTGTTAATGTTCCTAATGTTGTTAATGTTCCTAATGTTCCTAATGCTCCTAATGTTCCTAATGCTCCTAATGTTCCTAATGTTCCTAATGTTGTTAATGTTGTTAATGTTGTTAATGTTGTTAATGTTCCTAATGTTGTTAATGTTCCTAATGTTGTTAATGTTCCTAATGTTGTTAATGTTCCTAATGTTCCTAATGCTCCTAATGTCCTAATGTTCCTAATGTTTTCCTAATGTTGTTTAATGTTTTTATGTTTGTTAATGTTTGTTAATGTTGTTAATGTTGTTAATGTTCCTAATGTTGTTAATGTTGTTAATGTTCCTAATGTTGTTAATGTTCCTAATGTTCCTAATGTTTCTAATGTTCCTAATGTTCCAAATGTTTCTAATGTTCCTAATGTTGTTAATGTTGTTAATGTTGTTAATGTTCCTGATGTTGTTAATGTTCCTAATGTTCCTAATGTTCCTAATGTTGTTAATGTTGTTAATGTTGTTAATGTTGTTAATGTTGTTAATGTTGTTAATGTTCCTAATGTTGTTAATGTTGTTAATGTTCCTAATGTTGTTAATGTTCCTAATGTTCCTAATGTTTCTAATGTTCCTAATGTTCCAAATGTTTCTAATGTTCCTAATGTTGTTAATGTTGTTAATGTTGTTAATGTTCCTGATGTTGTTAATGTTCCTAATGTTCCTAATGTTCCTAATGTTTCTAATGTTCCTAATGTTGTTAATGTTCCTAATGTTGTTAATGTTCCTAATGTTCCTAATGTTCCTAATGTTCCTAATGTTCCTAATGTTCCTCATGTTGCTCATGTTGCTCATGTTGCTCATGTTGCTCATGTTGCTCATGTTGCTAATGTTGCTAATGTTGCTAATGTTGCTAATGTTGCTAATGTTGCTAATGTTGCTAATGCTCCTAATGTTCCTAATGTTCCTAATGTTGTTAATGTTGTTAATGTTGTTAATGTTGTTAATGTTCCTAATGTTGTTAATGTTGTTAATGTTGTTAATGTTGTTAATGTTGTTAATGTTGTTAATGTTGTTAATGTTCCTAATGTTGTTAATGTTCCTAATGTTCCTAATGCTCCTAATGTTGTTAATGTTGTTAATGTTCCTAATGTTCCTAATGTTGTTAACGTTCCTAATGTTCCTAATGTTCCTAATGTTGTTAATGTTCCTAATGTTGTTAATGCTCCTAATGTTCCTAATGTTCCTAATGTTGTTAATGTTGTTAATGTTGTTAATGTTGTTAATGTTGTTAATGTTCCTAATGTTCCTAATGTTGTTAATGTTCCTAATGTTGTTAATGTTCCTAATGTTGTTAATGTTCCTAATGTTCCTAATGCTCCTAATGTTCCTAATGCTCCTAATGTTCCTAATGTTCCTAATGTTGTTAATGTTGTTAATGTTGTTAATGTTGTTAATGTTGTTAATGTTCCTAATGTTGTTAATGTTCCTAATGTTGTTAATGTTCCTAATGTTGTTAATGTTCCTAATGTTCCTAATGCTCCTAATGTTCCTAATGTTCCTAATGTTGTTAATGTTGTTAATGTTGTTAATGTTGTTAATGTTGTTAATGTTCCTAATGTTGTTAATGTTGTTAATGTTCCTAATGTTGTTAATGTTCCTAATGTTCCTAATGTTTCTAATGTTCCTAATGTTCCAAATGTTTCTAATGTTCCTAATGTTGTTAATGTTGTTAATGTTGTTAATGTTCCTGATGTTGTTAATGTTCCTAATGTTCCTAATGTTCCTAATGTTGTTAATGTTGTTAATGTTGTTAATGTTGTTAATGTTCCTAATGTTGTTAATGTTCCTAATGTTCCTAATGTTTCTAATGTTTCTAATGTTCCCAATGTTCC
This sequence comes from Coregonus suidteri, assembly GCA_036851935.1. NCBI lineage: Eukaryota > Metazoa > Chordata > Actinopteri > Salmoniformes > Salmonidae > Coregonus > Coregonus suidteri. The sequence continues at coordinate 14,126 of JAGTTL010000296.1, read as the reverse complement.
TAATGTTGTTAATGTTCCTAATGTTCCTAATGTTCCTAATGTTTCTAATGTTCCTAATGTTCCTAATGTTTCTAATGTTCCTAATGTTGTTAATGTTCCTAATGTTGTTAATGTTCCTAATGTTCCTAATGTTGCTCATGTTGCTCATGTTGCTCATGTTGCTCATGTTGCTCATGTTGCTCATGTTGCTAATGTTGCTAATGTTGCTAATGTTGCTAATGTTGCTAATGTTGCTAATGTTGCTAATGTTGCTAATGTTGCTAATGTTGCTAATGTTGCTAATGTTGCTAATGTTGCTAATGTTGCTAGAACACGAACAATAAACAATACAGAAACAGGAGTAGCGTCGGTACATGGAAACAGAGTCAATAACGTCTGATGGGAAATAACAACGGAGTGCTGTATATATGGGGAGTAATCAGGAAGGTGATGGAGTCCAGGTTTGTGTAATGATTGGTAGCCAGGGCCAGTGGTTAGTAAACCGGAGGGTAGGAGCAGGAGTAGACGTGACAGTACTTTTGCATGTGACAATAAAGCTGGAACTTGAGTCCCTAGTCTACTATTTTACTATAGTTGTTATTCAACAGAGCCCTATGTATTTCCTGTGTGTTTCCCACACAGCAGTCCCTGTAGTTCTCACATATGACTGAATCCACAACATACAGTAGCTGCCGATGTATGTTGTAACATTATATCAGCCAACATTCTTCTTTCAATAAAACATGAACGCAAGAAGACCTGGACTGTATCTGAGTAACAACAACACAGGTACATTGTTAGATGCTCTGTCATTATGTGCTGTAGGAAATCACTGATCTGTGAAGCTAAATAAACTCACTATTACATCTTGGTGGGAAACAGAGTTAGTTAATACGTTGATCCTGTGGATTCTGCTCAGTGCTAGTTTTTGACAGGGAGTTAGTGTGGTTGTTTGTGCGTGGGAGTTAGTGAGGTTGTTTGTGCCAGGGAGTTACTAACACGTCATTATGTAAAATGAAAACATTACCACATTAATATGGATTTGATTAAAACTCCAACAACCTGATTTTCATTCTGCAGTGGAAGGGGATATCGTCAGATAAATCCTCTGCAACAGAGAGGCTGCATAACACCTACAATTAGTGAACACAGCCATGACACTGAAGCCTTATGTTGTTATACAATAACATACACAAAATATTTATGAGAAGTGTATTCCTCTCCAACTTCTCAGACTATAATTACTGTGTGTTATGAATTGTGGTAAGGCTGCTGAGACAGGAAGGAAGACTAGAGATATTGTTGTTGTTACTCTAACTGGTATAGGGAAGACTTCTGAGACAGGAAGTGTGTGTGTGTGTGTGTGTGTGTGTGTGTGTGTGTGTGTGTGTGTGTGTGTGTGTGTGTGTGTGTGTGTCCGTGTGTCTGTGTGTAAGGTGACGGTTAGGGGAATACCCAGCTTGTGATCTCAGGCTTGATGTGCTAGCTTTTAGCTATGGTTATTTCTGTAACACATTCTGAGACATTCTGAGCCATACAGCCAGTTAAGTTTGAGATTGTGACTGCATCCCAAATAGCACCCTATTCCCTATAGTGTATCACTTCCTGGTCCAACTGAGGGAACTGGGTGCCATTTGGGACTCAGCCTGTGTAGAATGTTTTATTCAAGCCAGCCTGAGAGTCATTACACATTCCCTCTGAAGTGTTCAGCCGAGCCAGTAGCGGATAGATGATGAAGATGTTTTATTCTCTCTCTTCCCATGAGAACAACAGATTTACCTGTTATAACCTCCCGAGTGGCGCAGTGGTCTAAGGCACTGCATCGCAGTGCTAGCTGTGCCACTAGAGATCCTGGTTCGAATCCAGGCTCTGTCGCAGCCGGCCGCGACCGGGAGACCCATGGGGCGGCGCACAATTGGCCCAGCGTCGTCCAGGGTAGGGGAGGGAATGGGCGGCAGGGATGTAGCTCAGTTGGTAGAGCATGGCGTTTGCTAGGGTTGTGGGTTCGATTCCCACGGGGGGGCCAGTATTTAAAAAAAGAAATATATTTAAAAAATAATACACTAACTGTAAGTCGCTCTGGATAAGAGCGTCTGCTAAATGACTAAAATGTAATATGTGATTCACCTGTTATATATGTTTATCTGTTATATGTCATTACAAAATTCAGACTTGGCTTACAAAAGTCAATGGAAAAGGTGAACCATCTGTTCTACCGGTAAACTGTGCAGTGTTATATAATCTAATTTCACATTATATTTTTACAGCTGTGGTTTCTGGTTTTAAAGGTCAACTCAACCAACTTCTCTGGTTTTAAACCGCCTATGTGTCATCGATATGAGTCAGAAACATTCATTCTAGTGTCATAATTGACTACAAGGTGTAAATAGGATAATGTTGGTCATAAAGTCAGTCACGTCCAAAACGGAGTTTTGTAAGTGAGTTCATCATGACTTACTGGAGGGTTGGGTATGGAGTTCATCATGACTTACTGGAGGGTTGGGTATGGAGTTCATCATGACTTACTGGAGGGTTGGGTATGGAGTTCATCATGACTTACTGGAGGGTTGGGTATGGAGTTCATCATGACTTACTGGAGGGTTTGGGTATGGAGTTCATCATGACTTACTGGAGGGTTGGGTATGGAGTTCATCATGACTTACTGGAGGGTTGGGTATGGAGTTCATCATGACTTACTGGAGGGTTGGGTATGGAGTTCATCATGACTTACTGGAGGTTTGGGTATGGAGTTCATCATGACTTACTGGAGGGTTGGGTATGGAGTTCATCATGACTTACTGGAGGTTTGGGTATGGAGTTCATCATGGCTTACTGGAGGGTTGGGTATGGAGTTCATCATGACTTACTGGAGGGTTGGGTATGGAGTTCATCATGACTTACTGGAGGGCTGGGTATGGAGTTCATCATGGCTTACTGGAGGGTTGGGTATGGAGTTCATCATGGCTTACTGGAGGGTTGGGTATGGAGTTCATCATGACTTACTGGAGGGTTGGGTATGGAGTTCATCATGACTTACTGGAGGGTTGGGTATGGAGTTCATCATGGCTTACTGGAGGGTTGGGTATGGAGTTCATCATGACTTACTGGAGGGTTGGGTATGGAGTTCATCATGGCTTACTGGAGGGTTGGGTATGGAGTTCATCATGGCTTACTGGAGGGTTGGGTATGGATTACTTACATTCCCACTTTGCCAATGATGCCCAATTGCCCAGAGACAACATGTTGTGGTCTGCCCCCAGCTGCCATGTGGACATTTGTTGTCTAGTCTGCAAATGTGTGCAATGCATGCACATTTCGCTTGGCAAATAGGAGTGGAAATGGGCTTTCATAAAGTTGGTGTAAACTTCCATTGCATTTCAACAATATTGCCAGTTGGCCAGGAATGGATTAAATCCAACACGGTCACTTCTGCTGCCTGTCAACCATCAAAACACTGGTGTTGGTGAGTACCTTTAGCTAAGTAGATAACATTAGCTGGTACTAGCTAGCCAGTGGCTACTTAAGCAATACGGCTCTAGGAGGTGTGGTATATGACCAATATACCACAGCCTAGGGCTGTTCTTAGGCATGTCCTTAGCCGTGGTATATTGGCCATATATTACAAACCCCCGAGGTGCCTTATTGCTATTATAAACTAGTTACCAACGTAATTAGAGCAGTAAATACAAATGTGAAGTGAAATGATAGGCTACAATGACTTTGCTCATGATGCACACCGCAAATGTCTATATTAAAAAAATAAAAAATAAAAATAAATAAATTAAAAAAAGCCATTTAGCAGACACTTTTATCCAAAGCAACTTACAGTCATGCGTGCATACATTTTTGTGTATGGGTGGTCCCGGGGATCGAACCCACTACCTTGGCGTTACAAGCGCCGTGCTCTACCAGCTGAGCTACAGAGGACCACCTAGTCTACGTAACATTACCGTGAGCACATCGAACACAAAACACCAATAGATGTACCAACTCAACAAACTAGATAAACAAGTTTCCAAAATGTTATTTTGCGTTTTCATTATGGGATAAACACTTTTTGTTTCTAACGGCACCAATCAAAGCACTGGCGCATTTAGTGGTCCAAACCATTCATTGCAAAATGCAATGATATCACACAATTATACTATAAAATAGTCATATACTGTATATAATTCATATATATTTAATACAGAGTTGCTCAAAAATAAGTGAAACTTTAAAAACGATCCAATGGATTATGATAATTTTGCTCTTTTGGCAAGAAGCCTGAATGTAGCGCTCTGCTTTTGACCAGAAGCCTGAATGTAGCGCTCTGCTTTTGACCAGAAGCCTGAATGTAGCGCTCTGCTTTTGACCAGAAGCCTGAATGTAGCGCTCTGCTTTTGACCAGAAGCCTGAATGTAGCGCTCTGCTTTTGACCAGAAGCCTGAATGTAGCGCTCTGCGTTTGACCAGAAGCCTGAATGTAGCGCTCTGCTTTTGACCAGAAGCCTGAATGTAGCGCTCTGCTTTTGACCAGAAGCCTGAATGTAGCGCTCTGCTTTTGACCAGAAGCCTGAATGTAGCGCTCTGCTTTTGACCAGAAGCCTGAATGTAGCGCTCTGCTTTTGACCAGAAGCCTGAATGTAGCGCTCTGCTTTTGACCAGAAGCCTGAATGTAGCGCTCTGCTTTTGACCAGAAGCCTGAATGTAGCGCTCTGCTTTTGACCAGAAGCCTGAATGTAGCGCTCTGCTTTTGACCAGAAGCCTGAATGTAGCGCTCTGCTTTTGACCAGAAGCCTGAATGTAGCGCTCTGCTTTTGACCAGAAGCCTGAATGTAGCGCTCTGCGTTTGACCAGAAGCCTGAATGTAGCGCTCTGCTTTTGACCAGAAGCCCTATGGGTCGCTAATCCTTGATCTTTGAGCTTCAACAGATCCCCTAACTAAAGCATTGGTTTGGTGTTCTTCTCTGATCAGCCGTGGGATTGATTTGGTTTGGTGTTCTTCTCTGGTCTGATTTTTGTTGTTGTTCTAAAGCTGTTGTGATGATGACGCTGTTACCCAAAACATGACAGACTCTTCGTGTTTAATTTCTAAACCATAATATAGCAAACACTCATTTGCATATACAAGGCTTGTTGATGTCTTTATCTAGTCTGAGTTGTTTATTGACTATGATGTGGATGGAATCTCAGGCTGTATCCCAAATAGCACCCTATTCCATTTATAGTGCACTAGAGCCCTATGGGCCCCAGTCTAAAGTAGTGCACTATATAGGGAATAGGTTGCTATTTGGGATGCAGCCTCAGAGATAGACACCTTACAGTTTCAGGCCGCATGATGATTTGATCTGCATCCCTGATGTATGTCTGGATTTAACGTTCACATAGATGATTAATGAATTCATTTTTAGATGCAGCGTTTGAGCTATGGGTGACTCAAGCAAAGTTTTGACAGCTAGGCTCTGAAATGGAAAGAAGCACGTTGGCACCCTGTGTAGATGTGAGAAGCTCAGTGCAATTATAAATGCATGGAATAATTAACAACTACTTCATTACCAGGTCATTATATGCCAGGTCACATGAGGTCTGACTCTGAGAGGGGGTTAGGGGGTTTAGATATATCTCATAGTTGTAGCTTAGAGAGAGAGGGGGGGGGGGGTAGATATATTTAATAGTTGTAGCTAAGAGTAGACTGAGAGCAGAGAGAGTGGGAGAGAGAGAGGGGGGAGAGGGAGAGAGGGGGGTGAGGAGAGAGATGGGGGAGAGAGAGAGAGGGGGGTAGGGGGTTTAGATATATCTCATAGTTGTAGCTTAGAGAGAGAGGGGGGGGGGGGGGGTAGATATATTTAATAGTTGTAGCTAAGAGTAGATATCTCTTGGTTGTAGCTTAGAGTAGGCTGAGAGCAGAGAGAGTGGGGAGAGAGAGAGGGAGAGAGAGGAAGCGAGGTGGGAAGAGAGATGGGGAGAGGGAGAGAAAGAGAGGGGGGTGAGGAGAGAGATGGGGGGAGAGAGAGAGGGAAAGCTCCCCCAATTCCCCAGAGCCAGAATAGAAAGCTCCCCCAACGCCCCAGAGGAATAGAAAGCTCCCCCAACGCCCCAGAGCCGGAATAGAAAGCTCCCCCAACGCCCCAGAGGAATAGAAAGCTCCCCCAACGCCCCAGAGCCAGAATAGAAAGCTCCCCCAACACCCCAGAGCCAGAATAGAAAGCTCCCCCAACGCCCCAGAGGAATAGAAAGCTCCCCCAACGCCCCAGAGGAATAGAAAGCTCCCCCAATGCCCCAGAGGAATAATAAGCTCCCCCAACGCCCCAGAGGAATAGAAAGCTCCCCCAACGCCCCAGACGAATAGAAAGCTCCCCCAACACCCCCAGAGCCAGAATAGAAAGCTCCCCCAACGCCCCAGAGGAATAGAAAGCTCCCCCAACGCCCCAGAGCCAGAATAGAAAGCTCCCCCAACGCCCCAGAGGAATAGAAAGCTCCCCCCATCGCCCCAGAGGAATAGAAAGCTCCCCCAACGCCCCAGGGGAATAGAAAGCTCCCCCAACGCCCCAGAGGAATAGAAAGCTCCCCCAACGCCCCAGAGGAATAGAAAGCTCCCCCAACACCCCAGAGCCAGAATAGAAAGCTCCCCCAACGCCCCAGAGGAATAGAAAGCTCCCCCAACGCCCCAGAGCCAGAATAGAAAGCTCCCCCCAACGCCCCAGAGGAATAGAAAGCTCCCCCATCGCCCCAGAGGAATAAAAAGCTCCCCCAACGCCCCAGGGGAATAGAAAGCTCCCCCAACGCCCCAGAGCCAGAATAGAAAGCTCCCCCAACGCCCCAGAGGAATAGAAAGCTCCCCCATCGCCCCAGAGGAATAAAAAGCTCCCCCAACGCCCCAGGGGAATAGAAAGCTCCCCCAACGCCCCAGAGGAATAGAAAGCTCCCCCAACGCCCCAGAGGAATAGAAAGCTCCCCCAACGCCCAGGAGCCAGAATAGAAAGCTCCCCCAACGCCCCAGAGGAATAGAAAGATCCCCCAACACCCCAGAGCCAGAATAGAAAGCTCTCCCAACGCCCCAGAGCCAGAATAGAAAGCTCCCCCAACACCCCAGAGCCAGAATAGAAAGCTCCCCCCCAACGCCCCAGAGGAATAGAAAGCTCCCCCAACGCCCCAGAGCCAGAATAGAAAGCTCCCCCAACACCCCAGAGGAATAGAAAGCTCCCCCAACACCCCAGAGCCAGAATAGAAAGCTCCCCCAACGCCCCAGAGGAATAGAAAGCTCCCCCAACGCCCCAGAGCCAGAATAGAAAGCTCCCCCAACGCCCCAGAGGAATAGAAAGCTCCCCCAACCCCCAGAGGAATAGAAAGCTCCCCCAACCCCCCCAGAGGAATAGAAAGCTCCCCCAACGCCCCAGAGGAATAGAAAGCTCCCCCACGCCCCAGAGCCAGAATAGAAAGCTCCCCCAACACCCCAGAGCCAGAATAGAAAGCTCCCTCAACGCCCCAGAGGAATAGAAAGCTCCCCCAACGCCCCAGAGGAATAGAAAGCTCCCCCAACGCCCCAGAGGAATAGAAAGCTCCCCCAACACCCCAGAGCCAGAATAGAAAGCTCCCCCAACGCCCCAGAGCCAGAATAGAAAGCTCCCCCAACACCCCAGAGCCAGAATAGAAAGCTCCCCCAACGCCCCAGTGGAATAGAAAGCTCCCCCAACGCCCCAGAGGAATAGAAAGCTCCCCCAACGCCACAGAGGAATAGAAAGCTCCCCCAACGCCCCAGAGCCAGAATAGAAAGCTCCCCAACACCCCAGAGCCAGAATAGAAAGCTCCCCCAACGCCCCAGAGCCAGAATAGAAAGCTCCCCCAACGCCCCAGAGGAATAGAAAGCTCCCCCAACGCCCCAGAGCCAGAATAGAAAGCTCCCCCAACGCCCCAGAGGAATAGAAAGCTCCCCCAACGCCCCAGAGGAATAGAAAGCTCCCCCAACGCCCCAGAGGAATAGAAAGCTCCCCCAACGCCCCAGAGCCAGAATAGAAAGCTCCCCCAACGCCCCAGAGGAATAGAAAGCTCCCCCAACGCCCCAGAGGAATAGAAAGCTCCCCCAACGCCCCAGAGCCAGAATAGAAAGCTCCCCCAACGCCCCAGAGGAATAGAAAGCTCCCTCAACGCCCCAGGGGAATAGAAAGCTCCCCCAACGCCCCAGAGGAATGGAAAGCTCCCCCAACGCCCCAGAGGAATAGAAAGCTCCCCCAACCCCCCAGAGGAATAGAAAGCTCCCCCAACCCCCCAGAGGAAATAGAAAGCTCCCCCAACGCCCCAGAGCCAGAATAGAAAGCTCCCCCAACGCCCCAGGGGAATAGAAAGCTCCCCCAACGCCCCAGAGCCAGAATAGAAAGCTCCCCCATCGCCCCAGAGCTAGAATAGAACGCTCCCCAAACCCCCAGAGGAATAGAAAGCTCCCTCAACGCCCCAGGGGAATAGAAAGCTCCCCCAACGCCCCAGAGGAATAGAAAGCTCCCCCAACGCCCCAGAGGAATAGAAAGCTCCCCAAACCCCAGAGGAATAGAAAGCTCCCCCAACCCCCCAGAGGAATAGAAAGCTCCCCCAACACCCCAGAGCCAGAATAGAAAGCTCCCCCAACGCCCCAGGGGAATAGAAAGCTCCCCCAACGCCCCAGAGCCAGAATAGAAAGCTCCCCCATCGCCCCAGAGCCAGAATAGAAAGCTCCCCGAACGCCCCAGGGGAATAGAAAGCTCCCCCAACGCCCCAGAGGAATAGAAAGCTCCCCCAACGCCCCAGAGCCAGAATAGAAATCTCCCCCAACGCCCCAGAGGAATAGAAAGCTCCCCCAACGCCCCAGAGCCAGAATAGAAAGCTCCCCAACACCCCAGAGCCAGAATAGAAAGCTCCCCCAACGCCCCAGAGGAATAGAAAGCTCCCCCAACGCCCCAGAGCCAGAATAGAAAGCTCCCCAACACCCCAGAGCCAGAATAGAAATCTCCCCCAACGCCCCAGAGGAATAGAAAGCTCCCCCAACGCCCCAGAGGAATAGAAAGCTCCCCAACACCCCAGAGCCAGAATAGAAAGCTCCCCCAACGCCCCAGAGGAATAGAAAGCTCCCCCAACGCCCCAGAGGAATAGAAAGCTCCCCCAACGCCCCAGAGGAATAGAAAGCTCCCCCAACGCCCCAGAGCCAGAATAGAAAGCTCCCCCAACGCCCCAGAGGAATAGAAAGCTCCCCCAACGCCCCAGAGGAATAGAAAGCTCCCCCAACGCCCCAGAGCCAGAATAGAAAGCTCCCCCAACGCCCCAGAGGAATAGAAAGCTCCCTCAACGCCCCAGGGGAATAGAAAGCTCCCCCAACGCCCCAGAGGAATGGAAAGCTCCCCCAACGCCCCAGAGGAATAGAAAGCTCCCCCAACCCCCCAGAGGAATAGAAAGCTCCCCCAACCCCCCAGAGGAATAGAAAGCTCCCCCAACACCCCAGAGCCAGAATAGAAAGCTCCCCCCAACGCCCCAGGGGAATAGAAAGCTCCCCCAACGCCCCAGAGCCAGAATAGAAAGCTCCCCCATCGCCCCAGAGCTAGAATAGAACGCTCCCCCAACCCCCCAGAGGAATAGAAAGCTCCCTCAACGCCCCAGGGGAATAGAAAGCTCCCCCCAACGCCCCAGAGGAATAGAAAGCTCCCCCAACGCCCCAGAGGAATAGAAAGCTCCCCAAACCCCAGAGGAATAGAAAGCTCCCCCAACCCCCCAGAGGAATAGAAAGCTCCCCCAACACCCCAGAGCCAGAATAGAAAGCTCCCCCAACGCCCCAGGGGAATAGAAAGCTCCCCCAACGCCCCAGAGCCAGAATAGAAAGCTCCCCCATCGCCCCAGAGCCAGAATAGAAAGCTCCCCCAACGCCCCAGGGGAATAGAAAGCTCCCCCAACGCCCCAGAGGAATAGAAAGCTCCCCCAACGCCCCAGAGCCAGAATAGAAATCTCCCCCAACGCCCCAGAGGAATAGAAAGCTCCCCCAACGCCCCAGAGCCAGAATAGAAAGCTCCCCAACACCCCAGAGCCAGAATAGAAAGCTCCCCCAACGCCCCAGAGGAATAGAAAGCTCCCCCAACGCCCCAGAGCCAGAATAGAAAGCTCCCCAACACCCCAGAGCCAGAATAGAAATCTCCCCCAACGCCCCAGAGGAATAGAAAGCTCCCCCAACGCCCCAGAGGAATAGAAAGCTCCCCCAACGCCCCAGAGGAATAGAAAGCTCCCCAACACCCCAGAGCCAGAATAGAAAGCTCCCCCAACGCCCCAGAGGAATAGAAAGCTCCCCCAACGCCCCAGAGGAATAGAAAGCTCCCCCAACGCCCCAGAGCCAGAATAGAAAGCTCCCCCAACGCCCCAGAGGAATAGAAAGCTCCCCCAACGCCCCAGAGGAATAGAAAGCTCCCCCAACGCCCCAGAGGAATAGAAAGCTCCCCCAACGCCCCAGAGCCAGAATAGAAAGCTCCCCCAACGCCCCAGAGGAATAGAAAGCTCCCCCAACGCCCCAGAGGAATAGAAAGCTCCCCCAACGCCCCAGAGCCAGAATAGAAAGCTCCCCCAACGCCCCAGAGGAATAGAAAGCTCCCTCAACGCCCCAGGGGAATAGAAAGCTCCCCCAACGCCCCAGAGGAATGGAAAGCTCCCCCAACGCCCCAGAGGAATAGAAAGCTCCCCCAACCCCCCAGAGGAATAGAAAGCTCCCCCAACCCCCCAGAGGAATAGAAAGCTCCCCCAACACCCCAGAGCCAGAATAGAAAGCTCCCCCAACGCCCCAGGGGAATAGAAAGCTCCCCCAACGCCCCAGAGCCAGAATAGAAAGCTCCCCCATCGCCCCAGAGCTAGAATAGAACGCTCCCCCAACCCCCCAGAGGAATAGAAAGCTCCCTCAACGCCCCAGGGGAATAGAAAGCTCCCCCAACGCCCCAGAGGAATAGAAAGCTCCCCCAACGCCCCAGAGGAATAGAAAGCTCCCCAAACCCCAGAGGAATAGAAAGCTCCCCAAACCCCCCAGAGGAATAGAAAGCTCCCCCAACACCCCAGAGCCAGAATAGAAAGCTCCCCCAACGCCCCAGGGGAATAGAAAGCTCCCCCAACGCCCCAGAGCCAGAATAGAAAGCTCCCCCATCGCCCCAGAGCCAGAATAGAAAGCTCCCCGAACGCCCCAGGGGAATAGAAAGCTCCCCCAACGCCCCAGAGGAATAGAAAGCTCCCCCAAACGCCCCAGAGCCAGAATAGAAATCTCCCCAACGCCCCAGAGGAATAGAAAGCTCCCCCAACGCCCCAGAGCCAGAATAGAAAGCTCCCCAACACCCCAGAGCCAGAATAGAAAGCTCCCCCAACGCCCCAGAGGAATAGAAAGCTCCCCCAACGCCCCAGAGCCAGAATAGAAAGCTCCCCAACACCCAGAGCCAGAATAGAAATCTCCCCCAACGCCCCAGAGGAATAGAAAGCTCCCCCAACGCCCCAGAGGAATAGAAAGCTCCCCAACACCCCAGAGCCAGAATAGAAAGCTCCCCCAACGCCCCAGAGGAATAGAAAGCTCCCCCAACGCCCCAGAGGAATAGAAAGCTCCCCCAACGCCCCAGAGGAATAGAAAGCTCCCCCAACGCCCCAGAGCCAGAATAGAAAGCTCCCCCAACGCCCCAGAGGAATAGAAAGCTCCCCCAACGCCCCAGAGGAATAGAAAGCTCCCCCAACGCCCCAGAGCCAGAATAGAAAGCTCCCCCACGCCCCAGAGGAATAGAAAGCTCCCTCAACGCCCCAGGGGAATAGAAAGCTCCCCCAACGCCCCAGAGGAATGGAAAGCTCCCCCAACGCCCCAGAGGAATAGAAAGCTCCCCCAACCCCCCAGAGGAATAGAAAGCTCCCCCAACCCCCCAGAGGAATAGAAAGCTCCCCAACACCCCAGAGCCAGAATAGAAAGCTCCCTCAACGCCCCAGAGGAATAGAAAGCTCCCCCAACGCCCCAGAGCCCTAATAGAAAGCTCCCCCAAAACCCAGAGCCAGAATAGAAAGCTCCCCCAACACCCCAGAGCCAGAATAGAAAGCTCCCCCAATTCCCCAGAGGAATAGAAAGCTCCCCCAATTCCCCAGAGGAATAGAAAGCTCCCCAACACCCCAGAGCCAGAATAGAAAGCTCCCCCCAACGCCCCAGAGGAATAGAAAGCTCCCCCAACGCCCCAGAGGAATAGAAAGCTCCCTCAACGCCCCAGAGGAATAGAAAGCTCCCCCAACGCCCCAGAGCCAGAATAGAAAGCTCCCCCAACACCCCAGAGCCAGAATAGAAAGCTCCCCCAACACCCCAGAGCCAGAATAGAAAGCTCCCCCAAAAGCCCCCAGAGGAATAGAAAGCTCCCCCAATTCCCCAGAGGAATAGAAAGCTCCCCAACACCCCAGAGCCAGAATAGAAAGCTCCCCCAACGCCCCAGAGGAATAGAAAGCTCCCCCAATTCCCCAGAGGAATAGAAAGCTCCCCCAACACCCCAAAATGACCTAAAAGCCACTACTAACCCTAACCTAAAAGCCATGACCATGACGAGAGTTCCTACGTCCCAAATGGCACATATTACCTATTTATTTTGATTTGACCTTTATTTAACCCCATTGAGACCAGGGTCTCTTTCACAAGGGAGCCCTGCATATACCATTTCATAAGCCACTAAAAAATCAAATACAATATAAAACCAGTCAAATACAGCACAACACGAATATTCAAGAAAAACTGGTGGGAACCCGATCGATGGCAGAACCATCCAATGAATAAATATGTAGTCCATCTGAAACCTTTCTGTGAGAACTAGAGAACAACATGGATTTAGTCTTGTCCATATTAAGTTTTAAACCAACCAGGGCGTTCTGGGCGGCAGGTGGCCAAGCATTTAGAGTGTTGGGCCAGTAACTGAAAGGTTGCCTGTTTAAATCACCGAGCTGACAAGGTGAAGAAATCTGTCTGTGCCCTTGAGCAAGGCACTTAACAATAATTCCCCTGTAAGTTGCTCTGTATAAATATATGTCACATTACAGCTCTAACATACCCTGGTCAACAGTTGGGGCAACGGCATACAGATTAGTATTACACGTTTTAACAGATAGACCAATATTGTGTAAATACCTTTTGTAAAATCCAGGAAACTAGACTTGACACCATCAGAAATCTTGCATTGTGTCCTATCTGACAGATCATTCTCAAACTACTTGCAAGAACCCTGAATGTAGCGCTCTGCTTTTGACCAGAAGCCTGAATGTAGCGCTCTGCTTTTGACCAGAAGCCTGAATGTAGCGCTCTGCTTTTGACCAGAAGCCTGAATGTAGCGCTCTGCTTTTGACCAGAAGCCTGAATGTAGCGCTCTGCATTTGACCAGAAGCCTGAATGTAGCGCTCTGCTTTTGACCAGAAGCCTGAATGTAGCGCTCTGCTTTTGACCAGAAGCCTGAATGTAGCGCTCTGCTTTTGACCAGAAGCCTGAATGTAGCGCTCTGCTTTTGACCAGAAGCCTGAATGTAGCGCTCTGCGTTTGACCAGAAGCCCTATGGGTCGCTAATCCTTGATCTTTGAGCTTCAACAGATCCCCTAACTAAAGCATTGGTTTGGTTTGGTGTTCTTCTCTGATCAGCCGTGGGATTGATTTGGTTTGGTGTTCTTCTCTGGTCTGATTTTTGTTGTTGTTCTAAAGCTGTTGTGATGATGACGCTGTTACCCAAAACATGACAGACTCTTCGTGTTTACTTTCTAAACCATAATATAGCAAACACTCATTTGCATATACAAGGCTTGTTGATGTCTTTATCTAGGCTGTGGTGTTTATTAACTATGATGTGGATGGAATCTCAGGCTGTGTTGTATCCCAAATAGCACCCTATTCCCTTTATAGTGCACTAGAGGCCTATGGGCCCCAGTCTAAAGTAGTGCACTATATAGGGAATAGGTTGCTATTTGGGATGCAGCCTCAGAGATAGACACCTTACAGTTTCAGGCCGCATGATGATTTGATCTGCATCCCTGATGTATGTCTGGATTTAACGTTCACATAGATGATTAATTAATTCATTTTTAGATGCAGCGTTTGAGCTATGGGTGACTCAAGCAAAGTTTTGACAGCTAGGCTCTGAAATGGAAAAAGAAGCACGTTGGCACCCTGTGTAGATGTGAGAAGCT
>JAGTTL010000295.1:45000-62000 GCA_036851935.1 Coregonus suidteri | reverse complement strand
TGACTGGTCTGGTCTGGTGTCTGACTGTCTGGTCTGGTGTCTGACTGTCTGGTCTGGTGTCTGACTGTCTGGTGTCTGACTGTCTGGTCTGGTGTCTGACTGTCTGGTGTCTGACTGTCTGGTCTGGTGTCTGACTGTCTGGTGTCTGACTGTCTGGTCTGGTGTCTGACGGTCTGGTCTGGTGTCTGACTGTCTGGTGTCTGACTGTCTGGTGTCTGGTGTCTGTCTGGTGTGGTCTGGTGTCTGACTGTCTGGTGTCTGACTGTCTGGTCTGGTCTGGTGTCTGACTGTCTGGTGTCTGACTGTCTGGTGTCTGAAGGTCTGGTCTGGTGTCTGTCTGGTCTGGTCTGGTGTCTGACGTCTGGTCTGGTGTCTGACTGTCTGGTGTCTGACTGTCTGGTGTCTGTCTGTCTGGTCTGGTGTCTGACTGTCTGGTCTGGTGTCTGACTGTCTGGTGTCTGAAGGTCTGGTGTCTGACTGTCTGGTGTGGTGTCTGACTCTGACTGGTCTGGTGTCTGACTGTCTGGTGTCTGTCTGTCTGGTCTGGTCTGGTGTCTGAAGGTCTGGTGTCTGTCTGTCTGGTGTCTGGTATGTCTGTCTGACTGTCTGGTGTCTGACTGTCTGGTCTGGTGTCTGACTGGTTTAAATTTGTAGTGGCTGTTTAAAAATACAAAGGGCCCAATTCTGTCTTAGGAATTTATTCGGAAAGTATTCAGACCCCTTGACTTTTTCCACATTTTGTTACGTTACAGCCTTATTCTAAATTGAATAAATAGATTTTTCCCTCATCAATCTACACACAATACCCAATAATGACAGAGCAAAAACAGGTTTTTAGACATTTTTGCTAATTTATTAAAAATATAAAAAATGAAATATTACGTTTACATAAGTATTCAGACCCTTTACTCAGTACTTTGTTGAAGCACCTTTGGCAGCGATTACAGCCTTGAGTCTTCTTGGGTATGACGCTACAAGCTTGGCACACCTGTATTTGGGGGAGTTTCTCCCATTCTTCTCTGCAGATCCTCTCAAGCTCTGTCAGGTTGGATGGGGAGCGTTGCTGCACAGCTATTTTCAGGTCTCTCCAGAGATGTTCGATCGGGTTTAAGTCCGGGCTCTGGCTGGGCCACTCAAGGACATTCAGAGACTTGTCCCTAAGCCACTCCTGCGTTGTCTTGGCTGTGTGCTTAGGGTCGTTGTCCTGTTGGAAGGTGAACCATCACCCCAGTCTGAGGTCCTGAGCGCTCTGGAGCAGGTTTTCATCAAGGATCTCTCTGTACTTTGCTCCGTTTCATCTTTCCCTCGATCCTGACTAGTCTCCCAGTTCCTGCCGCTGGAAAACATCCCCACAGCATGATGCTGCCACCACCATGCTTCACCGTAGGGATGGTGCCAGGTTTCCTACAGACGTGACGCTTGGCATCGAGGCCAAAGAGTTCAATCTTGGTTTCGTCAGACCAGAGAATCTTGTATCTCATGGTCTGAGAGTCTTTAGGTGCCTTTTGGCAAACTCCAAGCGGGCTGTCAAGTGCCTTTTACTGAGGAGTGGCTTGGTGGAGTGCTGCAGAGATGGTTGTCCTTCTGGAAGGTTATCCCATCTCCACAGAGGAACTCTGGAGCTCTGTCAGGGTGACCATCGGGTTCTTGGTCACCTCCCTGACCAAGACCTTTCTCCCCCGATTGCTCAGTTTGGCCGGGCGGCCAGCTCTAGGAAGAGTCTTGGTGGTTCCAAACTTCTTCCATTTAAGAATGATGGAGGCCACTGTGTTCTTGGGGACCTTCAATGCTGCAGAAATTTTTTGGTACCCTTCCCCAGATCTGTGCCTCGAACACAATCCTGTCTCGAAGCTCTACGGACAATTCCTTCGACCTCATGGCTTGGTTTTTGCTCTGACATGCACTGTCAACTGTGGGACCTTATATAGACAGGTGTGTGCCTTTCCAAATCATGTCCAATCAATTGAATTTACCACCGGTGGACTCCAATCTAGTTGTAGAAACATCTCAAGGATGATCAATGGAAACAGGATGCACCTGAGCTCAATTTCAAGCCTTATACTTATGTAAATAAAATCTATCTTTTTATTTTTAATACATTTGCTAAAATTTTTAAAAACCTGTTTTCGCTTTGTCCTTATGGGGTATTGTGTGTAGATTGCTGATTTAAAAAAATATATCAGCCTTATTCTTTTAGAATAATGCTGTAATGTAACAAAATGTGGGAAAAAGTCTAGGGGTCTGAATACTTTCCGAAGTCACTGTATGCGTTTCCTACTCACTCAGTATTCAGACTTGCCTTATTTAGTCACGTAACTCTGCAGGTGTGGCTACCTCGTGTGCTCTGAATACATTTATGAATAAAAAAACAGCCTTTATGCCTGAAATAATGGAAACGGTGGTTTGATTCATTCTGAAAACTGCCACATTCAGTTCTTCAACCCATGGCAATGTTGGAAGATTAGTGCATTATAATGGGGGGGAATAGTGTTTATAGAATTATAATGGGGGAATAGTGTTTATAATTATAATGGGAATAGTGTTTATAGAATTATAATGGGGGAATAGTGTTTATAATGGGGGAATAGTGTTTATAGAATTATAATGGGGGAATAGTGTTTATAGATTATAATGGGGGAATAGTGTTTATAGAATTATAATGGGGGAATAGTGTTTATAATGGGGGAATAGTGTTTATAGAATTTATAATGGGGGAATAGTGTTTATAGAATTATAATGGGGGAATAGTGTTTATAGAATTATAATGGGGGAAATAGTGTTTATAGAATTATAATGGGGGAATAGTGTTTATAAATTATAATGGGGGAAATAGTGTTTATAGAATTATAATGGGGGAATAGTGTTTATAAAATGGGGGGATAGTGTTTATAGAATTATAATGGGGGAATAGTGTTTATAGAATTATAATGGGGGAATAGTGTTTATAAATGGGGGGAATAGTGTTTATAATGGGGGGAATAGTGTTTATAATGGGGGAATAGTGTTTATAGAATTATAATGGGGGGAATAGTGTTTATAGAATTATATGGGGGGAATAGTGTTTATAATGGGGGGAATAGTGTTATAATGGGGGAATAGTGTTTATATAGAATTATAATGGGGGGAATAGTGTTTATAGAATTATAATGGGGGAATAGTGTTTATAGAATTATAATGGGGGAATAGTGTTTATAGAATTATAATGGGGGAATAGTGTTTATAGAATTATAATGGGGGAATAGTGTTTATAAATGGGGGAATAGTGTTTATAATGGGGGAATAGTGTTTATAGAATTATAATGGGGGAATAGTGTTTATAGAATTATAATGGGGGGAATAGTGTTTATAGAATTATAATGGGGGAATAGTGTTTATAATGGGGGAATAGTGTTTATATTAATGGGGGAATAGTGTTTATAGAATTATAAATGGGGGGATAGTGTTTATAATTATAATGGGGGGAATAGTGTTAGATAAATGGGGTTTTATAGATTTAGTGTTTATAAATGGGGGAATAGTGTTTATAGAATTATAATGGGGGGATAGTGTTATAAGGGGGGGAAAGTGTTCCATAGAATTATAATGGGTTGAATAGTGTTTATAACTGTTGGGATAGTGTTTATAGAATTATAATGGGGGAATAGTTTTATCCGCTGGGGGACAGTGTTTATAATGGGGGGGAATAGTGTTTATAATGGGGGGAATAGTGTCGTACATGGTAAAACCAAAGTCAACTCAACTTGAGACCAGTTAGGAGACAGGCAGCATGTTTAGTGAAGTCAAAACTTTATTTGCATATAAAAACCACCCATAAATAGTGACGTGAGGAAGCGTGCACATTACAGCCAGGCGTGTGCACGTTGAGTAGAGGAGTGCAGTCAAGTAAATGTATATACGTCTATATCTATGGCAGGCCCGGACCAATCACTGCAGACTACGTGTCATGTGACATCTGTGACAACGCTCTCACCGAAACATAATAACAGAAACACGGATTCCTCTCTCCGTCATAGAACACATCTCTCTCTTTCTCTGTGACAGAACGTTTGCCGCGTAGATCCTGACCATTACAACAACAACAACAAATAAAAAAACATTTTTCTCATGATCGGACAGACCGTCTCTCTGGTGACGGAAAACACTGACAGCATCTCTCTCTCTCTAAACCCGCGGTTACGCCTTGCATTAGCACGTGGTTTGTCGTCATCCAATCAAGACGATCTGACGGTCTCTTACCAGCGTCTGCATTGTGACCAGATTCCCTGCCACCTCCCCCTTATGACACAAGCTGTCTAAAATGGACAGAAAACGGCACAGTTTTATCCTCATCATTACAGACTACTTTAGTTCTCCCAACGTTTTAATAGGTTTTGGTAACCACCCTGGTCGACCCTTGGTAACCTCGACCCTGGCGACCTTGGCCCTGGACCGGGAAAGAAATATTCAGAGAGTCCGTCTCATCACTAAAGTCACCAGACAAACGATCTGAGTCCTCTGGATGTGACAAAACACACAGTGGAAACAGGAAGTTCCAGAGTCGACTGCAAAGACTGCGTTTACTCACAGGGAAGCCCGATTCTCATCTTTCTTCCACTAAACTGGTCTTTTGACCAATCACCTATCTTTTTTCAGAGCTGATCTGATTGGCCAAGACCAATTTTAGTGAACAAAAAGATCAGAATCGGGCTGCCTGTGTGAACGCAGCCAGAGAGGATCTCCGAACAGGTCTGGGCAGGGTTGATCTTTACACACGTTGTCTTCTATATTATTGTGATCTTTATAATAACCTTTGGTACTGTTTAGGACTATACTAAAAGGGGAAAGAAAAGCGACATGCTGGGAATAACGACCGTTCGTTTCCTCCAAATCAGTGATGATTCTTCGCTAACCGAACCTCAACATGATAACCTAAAAGCGAGACGCGTGGTCAAATTATGAGAGCGCGGGACAACCGTGACGTGTACAGGCTTTCGTTGTCCTGATTCGTTGGACACTTTGAGGACAAGACGCGTCCTCCACTACCTCCGGAGGCGGTCGGGAAGATCCAAATCACAATCAGATCACAAAATGGGTCTTTTGATTGTCTACAGCTATTCGACAAACGTGGACAATATCAGGACAACAGATACGTGTTAGAACCAGGTCTAAATGGGGCTTAACAGACGGATGAAACAGATCTGTCTCTCTGATCGATACCCAGATGTGTGTTCAGACAGACGAGAGGCTCACCAGGACCCTTATAAAACAATAAATCAATCTCATCAGTAATAATCATGTAATATTCAGCTCATTGAAAAGCAACAGTTCCCCCCACACAGACACGCTGGGGGGGGGGGGGAGGGGGGGGGGGAATGTGAAGGGTTAACCGTCAGGTAAAGCAAGTGTACTGATAAAAGGTGTCTCTTTCAAGTAGAAGACAACGTGTCCACGGTCTTAACAGGACAAAGCTGTGCGTGTGTAGAGTGGCGTCTCTATGCCAGCGGAGTCTTGAAGGCGCCCCAGCCGTGGAAGCATCGTGTGAAGCAGTGTGGTTCGTTTCCCTTCCTGACCAGACGCAGCTTCCTGGGGGTCTCTGACTCCTTGGAACGCATGTGCTGGATGTAGACCTAGAGGGAGAGAGACAGGAATCACCTTCATTATATTTACACGGAACAACAATTTGACCTGCTGAAGTGGTGCTGACAGAATGTCATCTATATCCAGTAAAGATGGTAAAACAATTCAACATAACCGATGAAGTATATCATGAAAAGAAGGCCGGGGTTCAATCCGATGCTCCAGTTAAAGGTCATTTCAGATTGAGCCGACATATGCAGCATTTACTGTGGATGTAGTTTTGAACAGGAACATTGCCTTTAAATGGTACATACAGTGAGGGGGGAAAAGTATTTGATCCTCTGCTGATTTTGTACATTTGCCCACTGACAAAGACATGATCAGTCTATAATTTTAATGGTAGGTTTATTTGAACAGTGAGAGACAGAATAACAACAAAGAAATCCAGAAAAACGCATGTCAAAAATGTTATTAATTTGATTTGCATTTTAATGAGGGAAATAAGTATTTTGACCCCCTCTCAATCAGAAAGATTTCTGGCTCCCAGGTGTCTTTTATACAGGTAACGAGCTGAGATTAGGAGCACACTCTTAAAGGAAGTGCTCCTAATCTCAGTTTGTTACCTGTATAAAAGACACCTGTCCACAGAAGCAATCAATCAATCAGATTCCAAACTCTCCACCAAGGCCAAGACCAAAGAGCTCTCCCAAGGATGTCAGGGACAAGATTGTAGACCTACACAAGGCTGGAATGGGCTACAAGACCCATCGCCAAGCAGCTTGGTGAGAAGGTGACAACAGTTGGTGCGATTATTCGCAAATGGAAGAAACACAAAAAAACTGTCAACTCCCTCGGCCTGGGGCTCCATGCAAGATCTCACCTCGTGGAGTTGCAATGATCATGAGGCAGCTGGGACCATAGTTCCACCAAAGGAAACAATTGGTCAACACACTACGCCCATAGTGAAGGATTGTGAAATCACTGCAGCGCCCGCAAGAAAATCCACTGCGCAAGAAAGCACATATACAGGCCCGTCTGAAGTTTGCCAATGAACATCTGAATGATTCAGAGGAGAACTGGGTGAAAGTGTTGTGGTCAGATGAGACCAAAATCGAGCTCTTTGGCATCAACTCAACTCGCCGTGTTTGAAGGAGGAGGAAATGCTGCCTATGACCCCAAGAACACCATCCCCACCGTCAAACATGGAGGTGGAAACATTATGCTTTGGGGTGGTTTTTCTGCTAAGGGGACAGGACAACTTCACCGCATCAAAGGGACGATGGACGGGGCCATGTACCGTCAAATCTTGGGTGAGAACCTCCTACCCTCAGCCAGGGCATTGAAAATGGGTTGTGGATGGGTATTCCCAGCATGACAATGACCCAAAAACACACGGCCAAGGCAACAAAGGAGTGGCTCAAGAAGAAGCACATTAAGGTCCTGGAGTGGCCCTAGCCAGTCTCCAGACCTTTAAATCCCATAGAAACATCTGTGGATGGAGCTGAAAGTTCGAGTTGCCAACGTCAGCCTCAAAAACCTTTAATGACTTTGGAGAAGATCTGCAAGAGGAGAGTGGACAAAAATCCCTCCTGAGATGTGTGCAAACCTGGTGGCCAACTACAAAGAAACGTCTGACGTCAGTCTGTGATTGCCAACGCAGGGTTTTGTCACCAAGTACTAAGTCATTTTTGCAGAGGGGGTCAAATACTTATTTCCCTCATTAAAATGCAAATCAATTTATAACATTTTTTGACATGCGTTTTTTCTGGATTTCTTTGTTGTTATTCTGTCTCTCACTGTTCAAATAAACCTACCATTAAAATTATGACTGATCATGTCTTTGTCAGTGGGAAAAAACGTACAAAATCAGCAGGGGATCAAATACTTTTTCCCCCTCACTGTAGCTGACAAAGGACGATCGGATTCAATTCCAGCCTAAAAGTCATTACAGTAGTGAGGCGAGACGGTTACAGACATCTTACCTGGCAGGCTTTGAGGCTGAGTTTAATTTCTACCTGGTGGTCTGAGTTCCCACCCACATGTACACCTGGCAGAGAGGGACAGAGAACACACTATTGAGACAGATAGAGAGAGAGACAGAGACACACTAGATGAGACAGGTAGTAGTGAGACAGGTATATATACAGACAGACAGGTGTAGTGTGTACAGGTATATATAGACAGGTACAGACAGGTGTAGTGTACAGGTATATATAGACAGACAGGTGTAGTGTAACAGGTATATATAGACAGACAGGTGTAGTGTAGTGTACAGGTATATATAGACAGACAGGTGTAGTGTACAGGTATATATAGATAGACAGGTGTAGTGTACAGGTATATATAGACAGACAGGTGTAGTGTACAG
This sequence comes from Coregonus suidteri, assembly GCA_036851935.1. Taxonomy (NCBI): domain Eukaryota; kingdom Metazoa; phylum Chordata; class Actinopteri; order Salmoniformes; family Salmonidae; genus Coregonus; species Coregonus suidteri. Next base: position 54,076 of record JAGTTL010000295.1, on the reverse strand, counting down.
GTATATATAGACAGACAGGTGTAGTGTACAGGTATATATAGACAGACAGGTGTAGTGTACAGGTATATATATATGACAGACAGGTGTAGTGTACAGGTATATATAGACAGACAGGTGTTAGTGTACAGGTATATATAGACAGGTACAGACAGGTGTAGTGTACAGGTAATATATAGACAGACAGGTGTAGTGTACAGGTATATATACAGACAGGTGTAGTGTACAGGTATATATAGGACAGACAGGTGTAGTGTACAGGTATATATAGACAGACAGGTGTAGTGTACAGGTATATATATATATAGACAGACAGGTGTAGTGTACAGGTATATATATATATAGACAGACAGGTGTAGTGTACAGGTATATATAGACAGACAGGTGTAGTGTACAGGTATATATAGACAGACACGGTGTAGTGTACAGGTATATATAGACAGACAGGTGTAGTCGTACAGGTATATATAGACAGACAGGTGTAGTGTACAGGTATATATATGACAGACAGGTGTAAGTGTACAGGTATATATAGACAGACAGTGTAGTGTACAGGTATATATAGACAGACAGACAGGTGTAGTGTACAGGTATATATAGACAGACAGACAGGTGTAGTGTACAGTATATATAGACAGACAGACAGGTGTAGTGTACAGGTATATATAGACAGACAGACAGGTGTAGTGTACAGGTATATATATACAGACAGACAGGTGTAGTGTACAAGGTATATATAGACAGACAGACAGGTGTAGTGTACAGGTATATATATAGACAGACAGACAGGTGTAGTGTAACAGGTATATATATACAGACAGACAGGTGTAGTGTACAGGTATATATAGACAGACAGGGTAGTGTACAGGTATATATAGACAGACAACAGGTGTAGTGTACAGGTATATATAGACAGACAGGTGTAGTGTACAGGTATATATAGACAGACAGACAGGTGTAGTGTACAGGTATATATAGACAGACAGGTGTAGTGTACAGGTATATATAGACAGACAGGTGTAGCGTACAGGTATATATAGACAGACAGGTGTAGTGTACAGGTATATATATATAGACAGGTTGTAGTGTACAGGTATATATAGACAGACAGGTGTAGTGTACAGGTATATATAGACAGACAGGGTGTAGTGTACAGGTATATATAGACAGACAGGTTGTAGTGTACAGGTATATATAGACAGACAGGTGTAGCGTACAGGTATATATAGACAGACAGGTGTAGTGTACAGGTATATATATATAGACAGACAGGTGTAGTGTCCAGGTATATATAGATAGACAGACAGGTGTAGTGTACAGGTATATATAGACAGACAGGTGTAGTGTACAGGTATATATAGACAGACAGGTGTAGTGTACAGGTATATATAGACAGACAGACCGGTGTAGTGTACAGTATATATATAGACAGACAGGTGTAGTGTCCAGGTATATATAGACAGACAGGTGTAGTGTCCAGGTATATATAGACAGACAGGTGTAGTGTACAGGTATATATAGACAGACAGGTGTAGTGTACAGGTATATATATAGACAGACAGGTGTAGTGTACAGGTATATATAGACAGACAGGTGTAGTGTCCAGGTATATATAGACAGACAGACAGGTGTAGTGTACAGGTATATATAGACAGACAGTCGTAGTGACAGTCCTACCTCTTTGCAGTTGTACAGTAGAACATGATGTCATCATCAGCCAGGTCATCTTGACAAGAAGTCAGAACATTTCTCAGACACGGCGAAGTAGCCCTTCTCATATAGAGCAGCGGTAGTGTACAGCGTACTTCATAGACAGACATCTAGTACAGTCATAAGACAGCCTTCTGACAGGTGTATCCCCAGACAGGAAGAAGTTCTTCGACTGCTCCTCCCCCTCGTTGATCACCTAGGACAGGTTAGACAGGTAGCTCCGGTCAATGCATAGTTCAGACCAGAGTAGTGTACATGTATATATAGACAGACAGGTCCAGTTTACAGGTATATATAGACAGACCCTGGTTACCAGTCAGAGTAGTCCATATTTACCAGACAGGTGTAGTGTCATGTTTATATAGACAGACAGGTTCCATGTATACCAGTCAGAGGTACCGTGTTTACAGTCAGAGGTTATAGACAGACAGTCAGAGTGTACGGTATACCAGACAGACAGGTTCCGTGTACCAGTCATAGGTTCGACCAGACAGTGTAGTGTACAGTGTATATATAGTCAGAGTTCCGTGTTTACCAGTCAGAGGTACAGGTCCATAGACAGACAGGTGTAGTACAGGTTCCATATAGACAGACAGTCAGAGTAGTGTACAGGTATACCAGTCAGACAGACAGGGTCAGAGTTCCATGTTATAGATTCAGAGGTTCCGGTTTTACCAGTCAAACTGCCATGGTCAGAGGTTCCATGTTTACCAGTCAGAGGTTCCGTGTTTACCAGTCAATACAGCCCAGGTCGAGGTTCCATGTTTATAGTCAAAGACTGCCAGGGTCAGAGGTTCCAGGTATTTATAGTCAAACTGCCATGGTCAGAGGTTTCCATGTTTACCAGACAGAGGTTCCCATGTTTACCAGTCAAACAGACAGGTGTCAGAGGTTCCATGTTTACCAGGTCAAGTGTATGGTCAGAGGTTCCATGTTTACAGTCAGAGGTTCCATGTTTACCAGTCAAACTGCCATGGTCACAGGTTCCATGTTACCAGGTCATATACTGCCATGGTCAGAGTAGTTCCAGGTTTACCAGTCAGAGGTTCCAGGTTTAGTGTAGTCAGAGGTTCCATGTTTACCAGTCAGAGGTTCCATGTTATAGACCAGTCAGGTGGTTCCATGTTTACCAGTCAGAGGTTCCATGTTTACCAGTCAGGTATAGCCAGGTCAGAGGTTACCAGGTATATACCAGTCAAACTGCCATGTGTCACAGGTATATATAGACAGACCAGTGTTGTACATGTTTACCAGTCAGAGGCATATTCCATGTTTACCAGTCAGAGGTTCCATGTTTACAGTCAGAGGTTCCATGTTTACCAGTCAGAGGGTGTCCAGGTTTACCAGTCAGAGGTTCCATGTGTTACCAGTCAGAGGTTCCGTGTTTACCAGTCAGAGGTTCCAGTCAGTATATATGGTCAGAGGGTTCCCAGTTTACCAGTCAGAGGTTCCATGTTTACCAGTCAGAGTAGCAGGTGTAGTGTACATGTTTACCATCAGAGGTGTAGTTTACAGGTAACTGCCATGGTTAGAGGTTCCATGTTTACCAGGTCAATATGACAGTCAGAGGTAGTGTACAGGTTTATACCAGTCCGAGGTTCCCTGTTTACCAGTCAGAGGTTCCCTGTTTACAGTCAGAGGTTCCATGTTTAACCAGTCAGAGGTTCCAGGTATACCAGTCAGACTAGTGTACAGTTTACCAGTCAGAGGTTCCATGTTTACCAGTCAGAGTAGTTCCATGTTTACCAGTCAGAGGTTCCATGTACAGTCAGAGGTTCCAGTTTTACAGTCAGAGGTTCCATGTTTACCAGTGAAACTGCCATGGTCAGAGGTTCCATGTTTACCAGTGATAACAGACATGGTGTCAGAGTACAGGTTTACCAGTCAGAGGTTCCATGTTTTACCAGTCAGACGGGTTCCATGTTTACCAGTCAGAGGTTCCATGTTTACCCATATCAGAGGTTCAGTGGTTACCAGTCAGAGGTTCCGTAGTTTACCAGTCAGAGGTTCCAGGTATTTATAGAACAGTCAGGTCAAGTATGTTTACCCGACAGTGTCCTTCCACGTTTACCAGATCAGAGGTGTTCCATGTTTACCAGCAAGACAGGAGGTTCCAGTGTTTACAGACCAGTCAGAGGTTCCGTGTTTTACCAGTCAGGTGTTCCAGGTTATATAGCAAGGCACATGTAGAGGTTCAGTGTTTACCAGTCAGAGGTTCCAGTGTTTACCAGTCAGAGGGTTCCGTGTTTTTACCAGTCAGAAGAGTTCTACGTGTTTACCAGTCACGACCAGGTTCTTTACCCAGTCAGAGGTTCCATGTTTACCAGTCAGAGGTTCCGTGTTTACCATCAGAGGTTCCGTGTTTACCAGTCAGAGGTTCCATGTTTACCAGTCAGAGGTTCCGTGTTTAACCAGTCAGAGGTTTCCGTGTTTACCAGTCAGAGGTTCCGTGTTTACCAGTCAGAGGTTCCGTGTTTACCAGTCAGAGGTTCCGTGTTTACCAGTCAGAGGTTCCGTGTTTACCAGTCAGAGGTTCCGTGTTTACCAGTCAGAGGTTCCGTGTTTACCAGTCAGAGGTTCCGTGTTCACCAGTCAGAGGTTCCGTGTTTACCAGTCAGAGGTTCCATGTTTACCAGTCAGAGGTTCCATGTTTACCAGTCAGAGGTTCCGTGTTTACCAGTCAGAGGTTCCGTGTTTACCAGTCAGAGGTTCCATGTTTACCAGTCAGAGGTTCCATGTTTACCAGTCAGAGGTTCCATGTTTACCAGTCAGAGGTTCCGTGTTTACCAGTCAGAGGTTCCAGTTTTACCAGTCAGAGGTTCCGTGTTTACCAGTCAGAGGTTCCATGTTTACCAGTCAGAGGTTCCATGTTTACCAGTCAGAGGTTCCATGTTTTACCAGTCAGAGGTTTCCATGTTTACCAGTCAGGTTTCCGTGTTTACCAGTCAGAGGTTCCGTGTTTACCAGTCAGAGGTTCCATGTTTACCAGTCAGAGGGTTCCGTGTTTACCAGTCAGAGGTTCCCATGTTTACCAGTCAGAGGTTCCATGTTTACCAGTCAGAGGTTCCGTGTTTACCAGTCAGAGGTTCCATGTTTACCAGTCAGAGGTTCCGTGTTTACCAGTCAGAGGTTCCATGTTTACCAGTCAGAGGTTCCATGTTTACCAGTCAGAGGTTCCATGTTTACCAGTCAGAGGTCCATGTTTACCAGTCAGAGGTTCCATGTTTACCAGTCAGAGGTTCCCATTACCAGTCAGAGGTTCCATGTTTACCAGTCAAACTCCATGTTTACCAGTCAGAGGTTCCATGTTTACCAGTCAGAGGTTCCATGGTTACCAGTCAGAGGTTCCATGTTTACCAGTCAGAGGTTCTGCCATGGTTCAGAGGTTCCATGTTTACAGTCAGAGGTTCCATGTTTACCAGTCAGAGGTTCCATGTTTACCAGTCAGAGGTTCCGGTTTTTACCAGTCAGAGGTTCCATGTTTACCAGTCAAACTGCCATGTTCAGTCAGAGTTCCATGTTTACCAGTCAAACTGCCATGGTCAGAGGTTCCATGTTTACCAGTCAAACTGCCATGGTCAGAGGTTCCATGTTTACCAGTCAAACTGCCATGGTCAGAGGTTCCATGTTTACCAGTCAGAGGTTCCATGTTTACCAGTCAGAGTTCCACTGTTACCAGTCAGAGGTTCCGTGTTTACCAGTCAGAGGTTCCATGTTTACCAGTCAGAGGTTCCATGTTTACCAGTCAGAGGTTCCATGTTTACCAGTCAGAGGTTCCATTGGTTACCAGTCAGAGGTTCCATGTTTACCAGTCAAACTGCCATGTCAGAGGTTCCACGTTTTCCAGTCAAACTGCCATGGTCAGAGGTTCCATGTTTACCAGTCAAACTGCCATGGTCCAGAGGTTCCATGTTTACCAGTCAAACTGCCCATGGTCAGAGGTTCCACGTTTACCAGTCAAACTGCCATGGTCAGAGGTTCCAGTCGTTTTACCAGTCAAACTGCCATGGTCAGAGGTTCCGCGTTTACCAGTCAAACTGCCATGGTCAAAGGTTCCATTGTTTACCAGTCCAAACTGCCATGGTCAGAGGTTCCACGTTTACCAGTCAAACTGCCATGGTCAGAGGTTCCGCGTTTACCAGTCAAACTGCCATGGTCAGAGGTTCCGCGTTTACCAGTCAAACTTCCATGGTCAGAGGTTCCATGTTTACCAGTCAAACAGACTTCCATGTTTTACCAGTCAGGTTTCCGTGTTTACCAGTCAAACTGCCATGGTCAAGATTCCGAGTTTACCAGTCAAACTGCCATGGTCAGAGGTTCCATGTTTACCAGTCAAACTGCCATGGTCAGAGGTTCAAAGTTTCCCATGTTTACCAGAGGGTCCCGTGCGTTTACCAGTCAAACTGCCATGGTCCCAGAGGTCCATGTTTACGCCAGTCAAAATGCCATGGTCAGAGGTTCCATGTTTACCAGTCAAACTGCCATGGTCAGAGGTTCCGCGTTTACCAGTCAAACTGCCATGGTCAAAGATTCCATGTTTACCAGTCAAACTGCCATGGTCAGAGGTTCCGTGTTTCCCAGTCAAACTGCCATGGTCAGAGGTTCCGTGTTTACCAGTTAAACTGCCATGTTCAGAGGTTCCACGTTTACCAGTCAAACTGCCATGGTCAGAGGTTCCACGTTTACCAGTCAAACTGCCATGGTCAGAGGTTCCACGTTTACCAGTCAAACTGCCATGGTCAGAGGTTCCACGTTTACCAGTCAAACTGCCATGGTCAGAGGTTCCATGTTTACCAGTCAAACTGCCATGGTCAGAGGTTCCATGTTTACCCGTCAAACTGCCATGGTCAGAGGTTCCATGTTTACCAGTCAAACTGCCATGGTCAGAGGTTCCATGTTTACCAGTCAGAAGTTCCATGTTTACCAGTCAGAGGTTCCATGTTTACCAGTCAGAGGTTCCGTGTTTACCAGTCAGAGGTTCCATGTTTACCAGTCAGAGGTTCCATGTTTACCAGTCAGAGGTTCCGTGTTTACCAGTCAGAGGTTCCGTGTTTACCAGTCAAACTGCCATGGTCAGAGGTTCCATGTTTACCAGTCAAACTGCCATGGTCAGAGGTTCCGCGTTTACCAGTCAAACTGCCATGGTCAGAGGTTCCCAGGTTTACCAGTCAAACTGCCATGGTCAGAGGTTCCACGTTTACCAGTCAAACTGCCATGGTCAGAGGTTCCGCGTTTACCAGTCAAACTGCCATGGTCAGAGGTTCCATGTTTACCTGTCAAAACTGCCATGGTCAGAGAGGTTCCATGTTTACCAGTCAAACTGCCATGGTCAGAGGTTCCATGTTTACCAGTCAAACTGCCATGGTCAGAGGTTCCGCGTTTACCAGTCAAACTGCCATGGTCAGAGGTTCCACACGTTTACCAGTCAAACTGCCCATGGTCAGAGGTTTCCGCGTTTACCAGTCACACTGCCATGGTCAGAGGTTCCGCGTTTACCAGTCAAACTGCCATGGTCAGAGGTTCCGCGTTTACCAGTCAAACTGCCATGGTCAGAGGTTCCGCGTTTACCAGTCAAACTGCCATGGTCAGAGGTTTTCCCATGTTTACCAGTCAAAACTGCCATGGTCAGATGTTCCGCGTTTACCATCAAACTGCCATGGTCCAGAGGTTCCGTGTTTAACCAGTCAAACTGCATGGTCAGATGATTCCGTGTCTACCAGTCAAACTGCCAGGTCAGAGGATTCCCATTGTTTACCAGTCAAACTGCCAGGGTCCGAGGTTCCATGCTCCTTCTACTCATTCTATTTCTATGGTTCTTACATTTCCCATATCCAGATGATTCCCATTGAGAATCACATACGCCAGATCCAGATGATTCCCATTGAGAATCACATACGCCAGATCCAGATGATTCCCATTGAGAATCACATACGCCAGATCCAGATGATTCCCATTAAGAATCACATACGCCAGATCCAGATGATTCCCATTGAGAATCACATACGCCAGATCCAGATGATTCCCATTGAGAATCACATACGCCAGATCCAGATGATTCCCATTGAGAATCACATACGCCAGATCCAGATGATTCCCATTGAGAATCACATACCCAGATCCAGATGATTCCCATTGAGAATCACATACGCCAGATCCAGATGACTCCCATTGAGAATCACATACGCCAGATCCAGATGATTCCCATTGAGAATCACATATGCCAGATCCAGATGATTCCCATTGAGAATCACATACGCCAGATCCAGATGATTCCCATTGAGAATCACATACGCCAGATCCAGATGATCCCATTGAGAATCACATACGCCAGATCCAGATGATTCCCATTGAGAATCACATATGCCAGATCCAGATGATTCCCATTGAGAATCACATACGCCAGATCCAGATGATTCCCATTGAGAATCACATCAGACAGAAATGACCAGGCTCTGATGTAAAGAAGTCCACTATACAGAGAAGAGGATGTTTGCTGTAACAGACAGACAGACAGACAGACAGACAGACAGACAGACAGACAGACAGGGATAACAGACAGACAGACAGACAGGGATAACAGACAGACAGCTATAACAGACAGACAGACAGACAGGGATTACAGACAGACAGACAGACAGACAGACAGGGATAACAGACAGACAGACAGGTATAACAGACAGACAGACAGACAGGGATAACAGACAGACAGACAGACAGAGATAACAGACAGACAGACAGGTATAACAGACAGACAGACAGACAGACAGACAGACAGAGACAGACAGACAGACAGACAGGTATAACAGACAGACAGAGATAACAGACAGACAGACAGACAGGTATAACAGACAGACAGACAGGGATAACAGACAGACAGACAGGTATATAACAGACAGACAGGGATAACAGACAGACAGACAGACAGCTATAACAGACAGACAGCTATAACAGACAGACAGACAGACAGACAGACAGGGATAACAGACAGACAGACAGACAGGTATAACAGACAGACAGAGATAACAGACAGACAGACAGACAGGTATAACAGACAGACAGACAGGGATAACAGACAGACAGACAGGTATAACAGACAGACAGTGATAACAGACAGACAGACAGGTGTACCTGTTTGCTGTAGGTGTCATCAAACAGACTGTTCATGAGGTCTTCAGCCAGTTTGGCCTCGTCAGGATCAGCGGCCCGGCCCACCCACGTATACACGATCCCCTGGTTGTCTGTACTCTCAAATGGCACCTACACACACCACACACAATTCAGTCAATACAGTATTAAGCTGGTTACATTTTACCCTCAATGAAAGTTCTGACAGGTTACATTTTTTTGCAGTGTGATATTTCCTGTATTA
>JAGTTL010000295.1:35000-37500 GCA_036851935.1 Coregonus suidteri | reverse complement strand
ATATATATATACAAATTAAATATATAACCCTAAAAAAAAGATTCTCCTGCTGCTGGGTCATATAACCACCTAGATATATACACATTATATATAAAATATAATATATACACAAAAAATATATATATAACCCTAACTTCAGATTCTCCTGCTGCTGGGTCATATCACCACCTAGAGATATACACATTATATAGATATATACACATTATATATATAACCCTAACTTCAGATTCTCCTGCTGCTGGGTCATATCACCACCTAGATATATACACATTATATATATAATATATATATAAAACATTATATATATAACCCTAACTTCAGATTCTCCTGCTGCTGGGTCATATCACCACCTAGAGATATACACATTATATATATATATATATACACATTATATATATAACCCTAAATTCAGATTCTCCTGCTGCTGGGTCATACGCACCACCTAGAGATATACACATTACATATATATATAAAACACATTATATATATAACCCTAACTTCAGATTCTCCTGCTGCTGGGTCATACGCACCACCTAGAGATATACACATTATATATATATATAAAATAAACACATTATATATATAACCCTAACTTCAGATTCTCCTGCTGCTGGGTCATATCACCACCTAGATATATACACATTATATATATATATATATACACATTATATATATAACCCTAACTTCAGATTATCCTGCTGCTGGGTCATACGCACCACCTAAGATATACACATTAAATATATATATATATATATATATAAATAATATATATATATAGATATATACAAAAAAAAAATATAAAAAATAAAAAATAACTTCAGATTCTCCTGCTGCTGGGTCATATCACCACCTAGAGATATACACATTATATATAATATATATATATACACATTATATATATAACCCTAACTTCAGATTCTCCTGCTGCTGGGTCATATCACCACCTAATATATATAAACATTATATATATAAAAAAAATATATAACCCTAAGATTCTCCTGCTGCTGGGTCATATCACCACCTAGATATATACACATTATATAAATATATATATACACAAAATATATATAACCCTAACTTCAGATTCTCCTGCTGCTGGGTCATATCACCACCTAGAAATATACACATTATATATATATATATAAACATTATATATATAAAAATAACTTCAGATTCTCCTGCTGCTGGGTCATATCACCACCTAGAGATATACATTATATATATATATATATACACATTATATATATAACCCTAACTTCAGATTCTCCTGCTGCTGGGTCATACGCACCACCTAGAGATATACACATTATATATATATATATACACATTATATATATATAAAACCTAACTTCAGATTCTCCTGCTGCTGGGTCATATCACCACCTAGAGATATACACATTATATATATATATATATATACACATTATATATATAACCCTAACTTCAGATTCTCCTGCTGCTGGGTCATATCACCACCTAGAGATATACACATTATATATATATATATATACACATATATATATAAAAAAACCTAACTTCAGATTCTCCTGCTGCTAAAAATAACACCACCTAGAGAATACACATTATATATATATATATATATATAAAATATATATATATATATATAAAATAAATAAATATAAAAAAAAAAAAAAATATATAACAAAAAATATAAAAAATTATATAAATAACCTAAAAAATATTCAAACTTGCTGCTGCTTTTCACAAATATACCACCTAAATATACATAAATTATATAATATATAAATTATTATATATAAAAAAAAAAAAAAATATTCTCCTGCTGCTAAAAATATCACCACCTAGATATATACACATTATATAAATAACCCTAACTTCAGATTCTCCTGCTCTGGGTCATATCACCAAAGATATATAAACATTATATATATAATATACATTATATATATAACCCTAACTTCAGATTCTCCTGCTGCTGGGTCATACGCACCACCTAGATATATACACATTATATATAATATATATAAACATTATAAATATAAAAAAAATAAAAATAACTTCAGATTCTCCTGCTGCTGGGTCATACCACCAACCTAGATATATACACATTATATATATATATACACATTATATATATAACCCTAACTTCAAAATTCTCCTGCTGCTGGGTCATATCACCACCTAGAGATATAAACATTATATATATAATATATAACATTATATATATAAAAAAACTTCAGATTCTCCTGCTGCTGGGTCATATCACCACCTAGAGATATAAACATTATATATATATAATACACATTATATATATAACCCTAACTTCAGATTCTCCTGCTGCTGGGTCATATCACCACCTAGAGATATACACATTATATATATATATATATACACATTATATATATAAAACTAACTTCAGATTCTCCTGCTGCTGGGTCATATCACCACCTAGAGAAATACACATTATATATATATATACAAATACATTATATATATAACCCTAACTTCAGATTCTCCT
>JAGTTL010000295.1:5000-20000 GCA_036851935.1 Coregonus suidteri | reverse complement strand
GCATGAGGGATGTTTAGGATAGCATGAGGGATGTTTAGGATAGCACGAGTGATGTTTAGGATAGCATGAGGGATGTTTAGGATAGCATGAGTGATGTTTAGGATAGCATGAGGGATGTTTAGGATAGCATGAGGGATGTTTAGGATAGCACGAGGGATGTTTAGGATAGCACGAGTGATGTTTAGGATAGCATGAGGGATGGGCAGGATAGCATGAGGGATGTTTAGGATAGCATGAGGGATGTTTAGGATAGCATGAGGGATGTTTAGGATAGCATGAGTGATGGGCAGGATAGCACGAGGGATGTTTAGGATAGCATGAGGGATGGATAGGATAGCATGAGGGATGTTTAGGATAGCATGAGTGATGGACAGGATAGCATGAGTGATGGACAGGATAGCATGAGTGATGGACAGGATAGCATGAGTGATGGACAGGATAGCATGAGTGATGGACAGGATAGCATGAGTGATGTTTAGGATAGCATGAGTGATGGACAGGATAGCATGAGTGATGGACAGGATAGCATGAGTGATGTTTAGGATAGCATGAGTGATGGACAGGATAGCATGAGTGATGGACAGGATAGCATGAGTGATGGACAGGATAGCATGAGTGATGGACAGGATAGCATGAGTGATGGACAGGATAGCATGAGTGATGGACAGGATAGCATGAGTGATGTTTACAGATAGCACGAGTGATGGACAGGATAGCATGAGTGATGGACAGGATAGCATGAGTGATGGACAGGATAGCATGAGTGATGGACAGGATAGCATGAGTGATGTTTAGGATAGCATGAGTGATGTTTAGGATAGCATGAGTGATGTTTAGGATAGCATGAGTGATGTTTAGGATAGCATGAGTGATGTTTAGGATAGCATGAGTGATGGGCAGGATAGCATGAGTGATGTTTAGGATAGCACGAGTGATGTTTAGGATAGCATGAGTGATGGGCAGGATAGCACGAGTGATGTTTAGGATAGCATGAGTGATGTTTAGGATAGTGACTTGGGGTAAAGAGTGATGAACATCAAAGACAGGGAGTGCCCATGGAGACCTGATGGATGCCAAGAAGATGGTAACAGAAGGTATATAAGGTAGAGTGTCTTCTTTGTTCTAGTTAGTTCGTAACACCAAGGGGGCAAAGCTCTGGTCATTGTTGTAACGAACCCGGTACCGATCATTAAACATTTGCATGAACTGACTACAAAGTGTCTAAGTATATCCTTGCATCCTTGATTCTTCGATACCCGAGAAAGTCCTCATAACATCACTGAACAGACGGGACAGTATAGAGAGGACAGGAAATGAAGGAGCAATGACAGAGGAGGATTTCAACCCTGATTCTGGTAGTCTGGGTCAGGGGTCGGCAACCTTTATGACTGGAAACAATATTACAATAAACAGTGTTGAGGGAGCCGCAGTAATTGAAGACCTTTTCATGTGCAATAGCGGCAACATCTGATATTCAGCACCACAGATAGCAGTCGGAATCAAAATTACCACCAAATCTAACGTTCAGGGTCACAGGGCAGAGCAGTGGCTGTGTGGTGACGTTCAGGGTCACAGAGCAGAGCAGTGGCTGTGTGGTGACGTTCAGGGTCACAGAGCAGAGCAGAGCAGTGGCTGTGTGGTGACGTTCAGGGTCACAGAGCAGAGCAGTGGCTGTGTGGTGACGTTCAGGGTCACAGGGCAGAGCAGTGGCTGTGTGGTGACGTTCAGGGTCGCAGAGCAGAGCAGAGCAGTGGCTGTGTGGTGACGTTCAGGGTCACAGGGCAGAGCAGTGGCTGTGTGGTGACGTTCAGGGTCACAGGGCAGAGCAGTGGCTGTGTGGTGACGTTCAGGGTCACAGGGCAGAGCAGTGGCTGTGTGGTGACGTTCAGGGTCACAGGGCAGAGCAGTGGCTGTGTGGTGACGTTCAGGGTCACAGAGCAGAGCAGAGCAGTGGCTGTGTTGTGACGTTCAGGGTCACAGAGCAGAGCAGTGGCTGTGTGGTGACGTTCAGGGTCACAGAGCAGAGCAGTGGCTGTGTGGTGACGTTCAGGGTCACAGGGCAGAGCAGTGGCTGTGTGGTGACGTTCAGGGTCACAGAGCAGAGCAGAGCAGTGGCTGTGTGGTGACGTTCAGGGTCACAGGGCAGAGCAGTGGCTGTGTGGTGACGTTCAGGGTCACAGAGCAGAGCAGTGGCTGTGTGGTGACGTTCAGGGTCACAGAGCAGAGCAGTGGCTGTGTGGTGACGTTCAGGGTCACAGAGCAGAGCAGTGGCTGTGTGGTGACGTTCAGGGTCACAGAGCAGAGCAGTGGCTGTGTGGTGACGTTCAGGGTCACAGAGCAGAGCAGTGGCTGTGTGGTGACGTTCAGGGTCACAGAGCAGAGGCAGAGCAGTGCAGAGCAGTGGCTGTGTGGTGACGTTCAGGTCACAGAGGCAGAGCAGTGGCTGTGTGCAGTTTCAGGGTCTGTGTGGGTGACGTTCAGGGTCACAGAGCAGAGCAGAGCAGTGGCTGTGTGGTGACGTTCAGGGTCGCAGAGCAGAGCAGAGCAGTGGCTGTGTTGTGACGTTCAGGGTCACAGAGCAGAGCAGTGGCTGTGTGGTGACGTTCAGGGTCACAGAGCAGAGCAGAGCAGTGGCTGTGTTGTGACGTTCAGGGTCACAGAGCAGAGCAGTGGCTGTGTGGTGACGTTCAGGGTCACAGGGCAGAGCAGTGGCTGTGTGGTGACGTTCAGGGTCACAGAGCAGAGCAGTGGCTGTGTGGTGACGTTCAGGGTCACAGAGCAGAGCAGAGCAGTGGCTGTGTGGTGACGTTCAGGGTCACAGGGCAGAGCAGTGGCTGTGTTGTGACGTTCAGGGTCACAGAGCAGAGCAGTGGCTGTGTGGTGACGTTCAGGTCACGCAGAGCAGTGGCTGTGTGGTGACGTTCAGGGTCACAGAGCAGAGCAGAGCAGTGGCTGTGTGGTGACGTTCAGGGTCACAGAGCAGAGCAGTGGCTGTGTGGTGACGTTCAGGGTCACAGAGCAGAGCAGTGGCTGTGTGGTGACGTTCAGGGTCACAGAGCAGAGCAGTGGCTGTGTGGTGACGTTCAGGGTCACAGAGCAGTGGCTGTGTGGTGACGTTCAGGGTCACAGAGCAGAGCAGTGGCTGTGTGGTGACGTTCAGGGTCACAGAGCAGAGCAGTGGCTGTGTGGTGACGTTCAGGGTCACAGAGCAGAGCAGTGGCTGTGTGGTGACGTTCAGGGTCAGGGCAGAGCAGTGGCTGTGTGGTGACGTTCAGGGTCACAGAGCAGAGCAGTGGCTGTGTGGTGACGTTCAGGGTCACAGAGCAGAGCAGAGCAGTGGCTGTGTGGTGACGTTCAGGGTCACAGGGCAGAGCAGTGGCTGTGTGGCTGGGTGGGGCAGACAGTTCAGGGTCACAGGGCAGAGCAGAGCAGTGGCTGTGTGGTGACGTTCAGGGTCACAGGGCAGAGCAGTGGCTGTGTGGTGACGTTCAGGGGGCACAGAGCAGAGCAGTGGCTGTGTGGTGACGTTCAGGGTCAGGGCAGAGCAGAGCAGTGGCTGTGTGGTGACGTTCAGGGTCACAGAGCAGAGAGTGGCTGTGTGGTGACGTTCAGGGTCACAGCAGAGCAGTGGCTGTGTGGTGACGTTCAGGGTCACAGAGCAGAGCAGTGGCTGTGTGGTGACGTTCAGGGTCACAGAGCAGAGCAGTGGCTGTGTGGTGACGTTCAGGGTCACAGGGCAGAGCAGAGCAGTGGCTGTGTGGTGACGTTCAGGGTCACAGAGCAGAGCAGAGGCTGTGTGGTGACGTTCAGGGTCGCAGAGCAGAGCAGTGGCTGTGTGGTGGGTGCTCAGGGTCACACAGGGCAGAGCAGTGGCTGTGTGGTGACGTTCAGGGAGAATCCAAGTGAACATACAGTAATATACAGAGCAGGGCTGATGTTACTGCTCCCTCCACAGAGTGGTGACGTCTCCAGGGTCACTGCATTACTTCTGCCTCACGCACCAATTCATGTTGTTACTCATCTCAGTGGCGCAGTGGTCTAAGGCACTGCATGTCGCTGTGCCACTAGAGATCCTGGTTCGAATCCAGGCTCTGTCGTAGGCCGGCCGCGACCGGGAGACCCCATGGGGACGGCGCACAATTGGCCCAGCGTCGTCCAGGGTAGGGGAGGGAATGGCCGGCAGGGAAGTAGCTCAGTTGATAGAGCATGGCGTTTGCAATGCCAGGGTTGTGGGTTCGATTCCCATGGGCGGCCAGTATGAAAAAAAATAAAATATGTATGCACTAACTAACTGTAAGTCGCTCTGGATAAGAGCGTCTGCTAAATGACTATAATGTAAAAGCAGCTAATAATAACCCAATCCTACGGATACACTTTGTAGTGCGAGTGGACAGGCCGGGAGAGACAGGGTTTCACGGCTTAGAAAAGGGTTGAATAAAGGGTTGACATGTTGATGATGAAGAACAGCAGCTCTTTGCTGTATTCGTTGACAGTCTCTCTCTAATCACGGTTTCGGTAAATGACACAGCATCAACCTCACTGTGGGCTGCTGGAGGCTGCAGACACCGTGATCTGAGCTATCTGATTGGCCAGAGGTAGGAGTATAAGTGCACTTGATTTGCTCTCTGCCGGCTAGGCGGGGTTCGTACCCTCAGACACTTGAAGTGGTTCAAAATGGGAACACACGGGTTGCCGACCCCTAGGCTGTGTGCTGGGGTCCACGGTACTAAACCAAGAACCACCGACCCCTAGGATGTGTGCTGGGGTCCACGGTACTAAACCAAGAACCACCCGACCCCTAGGCTGTGTGCTGGGGTCCACGGTACTAACCAAGAACCACCGACCCCTAGGCTGTGTGCTGGGGTCCACGGTACTAAACCAAGAACCACCGACCCCTAGGCTGTGTGCTGGGGTCCACGGTACTAAACCAAGAACCACCGACCCCTAGGCTGTGTGCTGGGGTCCACGGTACTAAACCAAGAACCACCGACCCCTAGGCTGTGTGCTGGGGTCCACGGTACTAAACCAAGAACCACCGACCCCTAGGCTGTGTGCTGGGGTCCACGGTACTAAACCAAGAACCACCGACCCCTAGGCTGTGTGCTGGGGTCCACGGTACTAAACCAAGAACCACCGACCCCTAGGCTGTGTGCTGGGGTCCCACGGTACTAAACCAAGAACCACCGACCCCTAGGCTGTGTGCTGGGGTCCACGGTACTAAACCAAGAACCACCGACCCCTAGGCTGTGTGCTGGGGTCCACGGTACTAAACCAAGAACCACCGACCCCTAGGCTGTGTGCTGGGGTCCACGGTACTAAACAAGAACCACCGACCCCTAGGCTGTGTGCTGGGGTCCACGGTACTAACCAAGAACCACCACCGAGGCTGTGTGCTGGGGTCCACGGTACTAAACCAATAATCACCGACCCCTAGGCTGTGTGCTGGGTCCACCTGGTACTAAACCAAGAACCACCGACCCCTAGGCTGTGTGCTGGGGTCCACGGTACTAACCAAGAACCACCGACCCCTAGGCTGTGTGCTGGGGTCCACGGTACTAAACCAAGAACCACCGACCCCTAGGCTGTGTGCTGGGGTCCACGGTACTAAACCAAGAACCACCGACCCCTAGGCTGTGTGCTGGGGTCCACGGTACTAAACCAAGAACCACCGACCCCTAGGCTGTGTGCTGGGGTCCACGGTACTAAACCAAGAACCACCGACCCCTAGGCTGTGTGCTGGGGTCCACGGTACTAAACAAAGACCACCGACCCCTAGGCTGTGTGCTGGGGTCCACGGTACTAAACCAAGAACCACCGACCCCTAGGCTGTGTGCTGGGGTCCACGGTACTAAACCAAGAACCACCGACCCCTAGGCTGTGTGCTGGGGTCCACGGTACTAAACCAAGAACCACCGACCCCTAGGCTGTGTGCTGGGGTCCACGGTACTAAACCAAGAACCACCGACCCCTAGGCTGTGTGCTGGGGTCCCACGGTACTAAACCAAGAACCACCGACCCCTAGGCTGTGTGCTGGGGTCCACGGTACTAACCAAGAACACCGACCCCTAGGCTGTGTGCTGGGGTCCACGGTACTAAACCAAGAACCACCGACCCCTAGGCTGTGTGCTGGGGTCCACGGTACTAAACCAGAAACCACCGACCCCTAGGCTGTGTGCTGGGGTCCACGGTACTAACCAAGAACCACCGACCCCTAGGCTGTGTGCTGGGGTCCACGGTACTAAACCAAGAACCACCGACCCCTAGGCTGTGTGCTGGGGTCCACGGTACTAAACCAAGAAACCACCGACCCCTAGGCTGTGTGCTGGGGTCCACGGTACTAAACCAAGAACCACCGACCCCTAGGCTGTGTGCTGGGGTCCACGGTACTAAACCAAGAACCACCGACCCCTAGGCTGTGTGCTGGGGTCCACGGTACTAAACCAAGAACCACCGACCCCTAGGCTGTGTGCTGGGGTCCACGGTACTAAACCAAGAACCACCGACCCCTAGGCTGTGTGGGGGTCCACGGTACTAAACCAAGAACCACCGACCCGAGGCTGTGTGCTGGGGTCCACGGTACTAAACCAAGAACCACCGACCCCTAGGCTGTGTGCTGGGGTCCACGGTACTAAACCAAGAACCACCGACCCCTAGGCTGTGTGCTGGGGTCCACGGTACTAAACCAAGAACCACCGACCCTAGGCTGTGTGCTGGGGTCCACGGTACTAACCAAGAACCACCGACCCCTAGGCTGTGTGCCGGGGTCCACGGTACTAAACCAAGAACCAGAGTTTACACACGAGTTGATGATTACCTCAGTGAGGGACATGGGGGGGGTTGTCTGGGGAGGAAGAGGGCGGTGAGGGGAGGAAGAGGGCGGTGAGGGGAGGAAGAGGGCGGTGAGGGGAGGAAGAGGGCGGTGAGGGTGTCTGGGGAGGAAGAGGGCGGTGAGGGGAGGAAGAGGGCGGTGAGGGGAGGAAGAGGGCGGTGAGGGGAGGAAGAGGGCGGTGAGGTGTCTGGGGAGGAAGAGGGCGGTGAGGTGTCTGGGGAGGAAGAGGGCGGTGAGGGGAGGAAGAGGGCGGTGAGGGGAGGAAGAGGGAGGTGAGGTGGGTACCTCAGTGAGGGCCATGGGGGGTTGTCTGGGGAGGAAGAGGGCGGTGAGGTCGGCCTTCATCTCATCTTTCTTCTCTGCGTCCTTCTTCACCTGAGAGACAAGACAAGACATTTTAAAGACTTTACGTGAATCCACCAATCAAATTTACAAAAGAAAGGATCCAAACATTTGAAAGGTCCCTGTATGCATGGCACTCAAGGGTACAGAAAACAGAGCAGTACCTTCTCCTCCATACAGCTAGACTGACCATAACAGCTGAAACAGAACAGTACCTTCTCTCCATACAGCTAGACTGACCATAACAGCTGAAACAGAGCAGTACCTTCTCTCTCCATACAGCTAGACTGACCATAACAGCTGAAACAGAGCAGTACCTTCTTCTCCATACAGCTAGACTGACCATAACAGCTGAAACAGAGCAGTACCTTCTCCTCCATACAGCTAGACCCGACCATAACAGCTGAAACAGAGCAGTACCTTCTCCATACAGCTAGACTGACCATAACAGCTGAAACAGAGCAGTACCTTCTTCTCCATACAGCTAGACTGACCATAACAGCTGAAACAGAGCAGTACCTTCTCCTCCATACAGCTAGACTGACCATAACAGCTGAAACAGAGCAGTACCTTCTCCTCCATACAGCTAGACTGACCATAACAGCTGAAACAGAGCAGTACCTTCCTTCTTCCCATACAGCTAGACTGACCATAACAGCTGAACAGAAGCAGTACCTTCTTTTCCATACAGCTAGACTGACCATAACAGCTGAAACAGAGCAGTACCTTCTTCTCCATACAGCTAGACTGACCATAACAGCTGAAACAGAGCAGTACCTTCTCCTCCATACAGCTAGACTGACCATAACAGCTGAAACAGAGCAGTACCTTCTTCTCCATACAGCTAGACTGACCATAACAGCTGAAACAGAGCAGTACCTTCTTCTCCATACAGCTAGACTGGGATAACAGCTGAAACAGAGCAGCACCTTCTCCTCCATACAGCTAGACTGACCATAACAGCTGAAACAGAGCAGTACCTTCTCCATACAGCTAGACTGACCATAACAGCTGAAACAGAGCAGTACCTTCTCCTCCATACAGCTAGACTGACCATAACAGCTGAAACAGAGCAGTACCTTCTCCTCCATACAGCTAGACTGACCATAACAGCTGAAACAGAGCAGTACCTTCTCCTCCATACAGCTAGACTGACCATAACAGCTGAAACAGAGCAGTACCTTCTCCTCCATACAGCTAGACTGACCATAACAGCTGAAACAGAGCAGTACCTTCTCCTCCATACAGCTAGACTGACCATAACAGCTGAAACAGAGCAGTACCTTCTCCATACAGCTAGACTGACCATAACAGCTGAAACAGAGCAGTACCTTCTCCTCCATATACAGCTAGACTGACCATAACAGCTGAAACAGAGCAGTACCTTCTCCTCCATACAGCTAGACTGACCATAACAGCTGAAACAGAGCAGTACCTTCTCCTCCATACAGCTAGACTGACCATAACAGCTGAAACAGAGCAGTACCTTCTCCATACAGCTAGACTGACCATAACAGCTGAAACAGAGCAGTACCTTCTCCATACAGCTAGACTGACCATAACAGCTGAAACAGAGCAGTACCTTCTTCTCCATACAGCTAGACTGACCATAACAGCTGAAACAGAGCAGTACCTTCTCCTCCATACAGCTAGACTGACCATAACAGCTGAAACAGAGCAGTACCTTCTTCTCCATACAGCTAGACTGACCATAACAGCTGAAACAGAGCAGTACCTTCTTCTCCATACAGCTAGACTGACCATAACAGCTGAAACAGAGCAGTACCTTCTCCTCCATACAGCTAGACTGACCATAACAGCTGAAACAGAGCAGTACCTTCTCCATACAGCTAGACTGACCATAACAGCTGAAACAGAGCAGCACCTTCTTCTCCATACAGCTAGACTGACCATAACAGCTGAAACAGAGCAGCACCTACTTTCTCCATACAGCTAGACTGACCATAACAGCTGAAACAGAGCAGTACCTTCTCCTCCATACAGCTAGACTGACCATAACAGCTGAAACAGAGCAGTACCTTCTCCATACAGCTAGACTGACCATAACAGCTGAAACAGAGCAGTACTTCTTCTCCATACAGCTAGACTGACCATAACAGCTGAAACAGAGCAGTACCTTCTCTCCATACAGCTAGACTGACCATAACAGCTGAAACAGAGCAGTACCTTCTCCTCCATACAGCTAGACTGACCATAACAGCTGAAACAGAGCAGTACCTTCTTCTCCATACAGCTAGACTGACCATAACAGCTGAAACAGAGCAGTACCTTCTTCTCCATACAGCTAGACTGACCATAACAGCTGAAACAGAGCAGCACCTTCTCCTCCATACAGCTAGACTGACCATAACAGCTGAAACAGAGCAGTACCTTCTTCTCCATACAGCTAGACTGACCATAACAGCTGAAACAGAGCAGTACCTTCTCCATACAGCTAGACTGACCATAACAGCTGAAACAGAGCAGTACCTTCTTCTCCATACAGCTAGACTGACCATAACAGCTGAAACAGAGCAGTACCTTCTTCTCCATACAGCTAGACTGACCATAACAGCTGAAACAGAGCAGTACCTTCTCCTCCATACAGCTAGACTGACCATAACAGCTGAAACAGAGCAGTACCTTCTCCATACAGCTAGACTGACCATAACAGCTGAAACAGAGCAGTACCTTCTCCTCCATACAGCTAGACTGACCATAACAGCTGAAACAGAGCAGTACCTTCTCCTCCATACAGCTAGACTGACCATAACAGCTGAAACAGAGCAGTACCTTCTCCTCCATACAGCTAGACTGACCATAACAGCTGAAACAGAGCAGTACCTTCTCCTCCATACAGCTAGACTGACCATAACAGCTGAAACAGAGCAGTACCTTCTTCTCCATACAGCTAGACTGACCATAACAGCTGAAACAGAGCAGTACCTTCTCCTCCATACAGCTAGACTGACCATAACAGCTGAAACAGAGCAGTACCTTCTCTCATACAGCTAGACTGACCATAACAGCTGAAACAGAGCAGTACCTTCTTCTCCATACAGCTAGACTGACCATAACAGCTGAAACAGAGCAGTACCTTCTCCTCCATACAGCTAGACTGACCATAACAGCTGAAACAGAGCAGTACCTTCTCCATACAGCTAGACTGACCATAACAGCTGAAACAGAGCAGTACCTTCTCCATACAGCTAGACTGACCATAACAGCTGAAACAGAGCAGTACCTTCTCCATACAGCTAGACTGACCATAACAGCTGAAACAGAGCAGTACCTTCTCCATACAGCTAGACTGACCATAACAGCTGAAACAGAGCAGTACCTTCTCCATACAGCTAGACTGACCATAACAGCTGAAACAGAGCAGTACCTTCTCCTCCATACAGCTAGACTGACCATAACAGCTGAAACAGAGCAGTACCTTCTCTCCATACAGCTAGACTGACCATAACAGCTGAAACAGAGCAGTACCTTCTCCTCCATACAGCTAGACTGACCATAACAGCTGAAACAGAGCAGTACCTTCTCCATACAGCTAGACTGACCATAACAGCTGAAACAGAGCAGTACCTTCTCCTCCATACAGCTAGACTGACCATAACAGCTGAAACAGAGCAGTACCTTCTCCATATAGCTAGACTGACCATAACAGCTGAAACAGAGCAGTACCTTCTCCATACAGCTAGACTGACCATAACAGCTGAAACAGAGCAGTACCTCTTCTCCATACAGCTAGACTGACCATAACAGCTGAAACAGAGCAGTACCTTCTCCTCCATACAGCTAGACTGACCATAACAGCTGAAACAGAGCAGTACCTTCTTCTCCATACAGCTAGACTGACCATAACAGCTGAAACAGAGCAGCACCTTCTTCTCCATACAGCTAGACTGGCCATAACAGCTGAAACAGAGCAGTACCTTCTCCTCCATACAGCTAGACTGACCATAACAGCTGAAACAGAGCAGTACCTTCTCCTCCATACAGCTAGACTGACCATAACAGCTGAAACAGAGCAGTACCTTCTTCTCCATACAGCTAGACTGACCATAACAGCTGAAACAGAGCAGTACCTTCTCCATACAGCTAGACTGACCATAACAGCTGAAACAGAGCAGTACCTTCTCCTCCATACAGCTAGACTGACCATAACAGCTGAAACAGAGCAGTACCTTCTCCATACAGCTAGACTGACCATAACAGCTGAAACAGAGCAGTACCTTCT
This sequence comes from Coregonus suidteri, assembly GCA_036851935.1. Classification (NCBI taxonomy): domain Eukaryota; kingdom Metazoa; phylum Chordata; class Actinopteri; order Salmoniformes; family Salmonidae; genus Coregonus; species Coregonus suidteri. Next base: position 8,586 of record JAGTTL010000295.1, on the reverse strand, counting down.
CCTCCATACAGCTAGACTGACCATAACAGCTGAAACAGAGCAGTACCTTCTCCTCCATACAGCTAGACTGACCATAACAGCTGAAACAGAGCAGTACCTTCTCTCCATACAGCTAGACTGACCATAACAGCTGAAACAGAGCAGTACCTTCTCCTCCATACAGCTAGACTGACCATAAACAGCTGAAACAGAGCAGTACCTTCTCCATACAGCTAGACTGACCATAACAGCTGAAACAGAGCAGTACCTTCTTCTCCATACAGCTAACTGACCATAACAGCTGAAACAGAGCAGTACCTTCTCCTCCATACAGCTAGACTGACCATAACAGCTGAAACAGAGCAGTACTTTCTCCATACAGCTAGACTGACCATAACAGCTGAAACAGAGCAGTACCTTCTCCTCCATACAGCTAGACTGACCATAACAGCTGAAACAGAGCAGTACCTTCTCCATACAGCTAGACTGACCATAACAGCTGAAACAGAGCAGTACCTTCTCTCCATACAGCTAGACTGACCATAACAGCTGAAACAGAGCAGTACCTTCTTCTCCATACAGCTAGACTGACCATAACAGCTGAAACAGAGCAGTACCTTCTTCTCCATACAGCTAGACTGACCATAACAGCTGAAACAGCTGTACCTTCTCCATACAGCTAGACCTGACCTAACAGCTGAAACAGAGCAGCACCTCTCTATACAGCTAGACTGACCATAACAGCTGAAACAGAGCAGTACCTTCTTCTCCATACAGCTAGACTGACCATAACAGCTGAAACAGAGCAGTACCTTCTCCTCCATACAGCAGACTGACATAACAGCTGAAACAGAGCAGTACCTTCTTCTCCATACAGCTAGACTGACCATAACAGCTGAAACAGAGCAGTACCTTCTTCTCCATACAGCTAGACTGACCATAACAGCTGAAACAGAGCAGTACCTTCTCCTCCATACAGCTAGACTGACCATAACAGCTGAAACAGAGCAGTACCTTCTTCTCCATACAGCTAGACTGACCATAACAGCTGAAACAGAGCAGTACCTTCTCCTCCATACAGCTAGACTGACCATAACAGCTGAAACAGAGCAGTACCTTCTCCTCCATACAGCTAGACTGACCATAACAGCTGAAACAGAGCAGTACCTTCTTCTCCATACAGCTAGACTGACCATAACAGCTGAAACAGAGCAGTACCTTCTTCTCCATACAGCTAGACTGACCATAACAGCTGAAACAGAGCAGTACCTTCTCCATACAGCTAGACTGACCATACAGCTGAAACAGAGCAGTACTTCTCCTCCATACAGCTAGACTGACCATAACAGCTGAAACAGAGCAGTACCTTCTTCTCATACAGCTAGACTGACCATAACAGCTGAAACAGAGCAGTACCTTCTTCTCCATACAGCTAGACTGACCATAACAGCTGAAACAGAGCAGTACCTTCTCCATACAGCTAGACTGACCATAACAGCTGAAACAGAGCAGTACCTTCTCCTCCATACAGCTAGACTGACCATAACAGCTGAAACAGAGCAGTACCTTCTCCTCCATACAGCTAGACTGACCATAACAGCTGAAACAGAGCAGTACCTTCTCCATACAGCTAGACTGACCATAACAGCTGAAACAGAGCAGTACCTTCTCCATACAGCTAGACTGACCATAACAGCTGAAACAGAGCAGTACCTTCTCCATACAGCTAGACTGACCATAACAGCTGAAACAGAGCAGTACCTTCTCCATACAGCTAGACTGACCATAACAGCTGAAACAGAGCAGTACCTTCTTCTCCATACAGCTAGACTGACCATAACAGCTGAAACAGAGCAGTACCTTCTCCATACAGCTAGACTGACCATAACAGCTGAAACAGAGCAGTACTTCTTCTCCATACAGCTAGACTGACCATAACAGCTGAAACAGAGCAGTACCTTCTTCTCCATACAGCTAGACTGACCATAACAGCTGAAACAGAGCAGTACCTTCTCCTCCATACAGCTAGACTGACCATAACAGCTGAAACAGAGCAGTACCTTCTTCTCCATACAGCTAGACTGACCATAACAGCTGAAACAGAGCAGTACCTTCTTCTCCATACAGCTAGACTGACCATAACAGCTGAAACAGAGCAGTACCTTCTCCTCCATACAGCTAGACTGACCATAACAGCTGAAACAGAGCAGTACCTTCTCCTCCATACAGCTAGACTGACCATAACAGCTGAAACAGAGCAGTACCTTCTCCATACAGCTAGACTGACCATAACAGCTGAAACAGAGCAGTACCTTCTCTCCATACAGCTAGACTGACCATAACAGCTGAAACAGAGCAGTACCTTCTTCTCCATACAGCTAGACTGACCATAACAGCTGAAACAGAGCAGTACCTTCTTCTCCATACAGCTAGACTGACCATAACAGCTGAAACAGAGCAGTACCTTCTTCTCCATACAGCTAGACTGACCATAACAGCTGAAACAGAGCAGTACCTTCTTCTCCATACAGCTAGACTGACCATAACAGCTGAAACAGAGCAGTACCTTCTCCTCCATACAGCTAGACTGACCATAACAGCTGAAACAGAGCAGTACCTTCTCCATACAGCTAGACTGACCATAACAGCTGAAACAGAGCAGTACCTTCTCCATACAGCTAGACTGACCATAACAGCTGAAACAGAGCAGTACCTTCCCTATACAGCTAGACTGACCATAACAGCTGAAACAGAGCAGTACCTTCTTCTCCATACAGCTAGACTGACCATAACAGCTGAACAGAGCAGCCCCTTCTCTCCATTCAGCTAGACTGACAATAACAGCTGAACAGAGCAGAGTACCTTCTTCTCCATACAGCTAGACTGACCATAACAGCTGAAACAGAGCAGTACCTTCTCCTCCATACAGCTAGACTGACCATAACAGCTGAAACAGAGCAGTACCTTCTTCTCCATACAGCTAGACTGACCATAACAGCTGAAACAGAGCAGCACCTTCTTCTCCATACAGCTAGACTGACCATAACAGCTGAAACAGAGCAGTACCTTCTTCTCCATACAGCTAGATTAATGACCATAACAGCTGAAACAGAGCAGTACCTTCTCCTCCTCCTTACAGCTAGACTGACCATAACAGCTGAAACAGAGCAGTACCTTCTCCTCCATACAGCTAGACTGACCATAACAGCTGAAACAGAGCAGTACCTTTCCTCCATACAGTAGACTGACCATAACAGCTGAAACAGAGCAGTACCTTCTCCATACAGCTAGACTGACCATAACAGCTGAAACAGAGCAGTACCTTCTTCTCCTACAGCTAGACTGACCATAACAGCTGAAACAGAGCAGTACCTTCTTCTCCATACAGCTAGACTGACCTGGCTGAAACAAAGCAGTACCTTCTTCTCCATAGCTAGAAAAAAGAGGGGCCTAACAGCTGAAACTGAGCAGTACCTTCTTCTCCATACAGCTAGACAGACCATAGAAGCTGAAACGAGACACCCTCCTTCTCCATACAGCTAGACTGACCAGGGATAACAGCTGAACAAAGCAGTACAATCACAGATGGTACAGCTAGACTGACCAT
>JAGTTL010000294.1:38579-62500 GCA_036851935.1 Coregonus suidteri | reverse complement strand
ATACATACATACATACTTAAATTAGTTGTGTTGAAAATGTTAGCCTAATGCAAATTCGGGACCATGAATCCACATATGTGGACATAATTTTTTCTCTAAAAGTACATCATATCAAAAGATGATACTTAGTTTTTATTCTAATTAGGTTCCAATAAGCCCAAATAGCAAAGAGAAATAAAAAATGCATGTAAAAAACAGCTTGGGCCTTAAGAGGTTAAGAATGTGAAATGTCAGAATAATAGTAGAGAGAGAATGATTTATTTCAGCTTTTATTTCTTTCATCACATTCCCAGTGGGACAGAAGTTTACATACACTCAATTAGTATTTGGTAGCATTGCCTTTAAACTTGGGTCAAACGTTTTGGGTAGCCTTCCACAATAAGTTTGGTGAATTTTGGCCCATTCCTCCCGACAGAGCTGGTGTAACTGAGTCGCACACACTTTTTCAGTTCCGCCCATCCATTTTCTATAGGATTGAGGTCAGGGGCTTTGTGATGGCCACCCCAATATCTTGACTTTGTTGTCCTTAAGCCATTTTGGCCACAACTTTGGAAGTATGCTTGGGGTCATTGTCGATTTGGAGACCCATACTTTACATTTTAGTTATTTAGCAGACGCTCTTATCCAAAGCGACTTACAGTTAGTGCGTGCATACATTATTTTTTATTTTATTTTTCATACTGTCCCCCGTGGGAATCGAACCCACAACCCTGGCGTTGCAAACGCCATGCTCTACCAAACTGAGCAACCCTGCCGGCCATTCCCTCCCCTACCCTGGACGACGCTGGGCCAATTGTGCGCCGCCCATTAGTCTCCCAGTCGGCTACAACAGAGCCTGGATTCGAACCAGGATCGCTAGTGGCACAGCAATGCAGTGCCTTAGACCACTGCCCCACTCCATATGCGACCAAGCTTTAACTTCCTGACTGATGTCTTGAGATGTTGCTTCAATATATCCACATAATTTCCCTTCCTCATGATGCCATCTATTTTGTGAAGTGCACCAGTCCCTCCTGCAGCAAAGCATCCCCACAGCATGATGCTGCCACCCCTGTGCTTCACGGTTGGGATGGTGTTCTTCGGCTTGCAAGCAACCCCCTTTTTCCTCCAAACATAACGATGGTCATTATGTCCAAACAGTTCTATTTTTGTTTAATCAGACCAGAGGACATTTCTCCAAAAGTAAGATCTTTGTCCCCATGCAGTTGCAAACCCGTAGTCTGGCTTTTATATGGCGGTTTTGGAGCAGTGGCTTCTTCCTTGCTGAGCGGCCTTTCAGGTTATGTCGATATAGGACTCGTTTTACTGTGGATATAGATACTTTTGTACCTGTTTCCTCCAGCATCTTCACAAGGTCCTTTGCTGTTGTACTGGGATTGATTTTGCACTTTTCGCACCAAAGTACGTTCATCTCTAGGAGACAGAACGCGTCTCCTTCCTGAGCGGTATGACGGCTGCGTGGTCCCATGGTGTTTATACTTGCATACTATTGTTTGTACAGATGAACGTGGTACCTTCAGGCGTTTGGAATTGCTCCCAAGGACGAACCAGACTTGTGGAGGTCTACCATTTTTTTCTGAGGTTTTTGGCTGATTTCTTTTGATTTCCCCATGATGTCAAGCATAGAGGCACTGAGTTTGAAGGTAGGCCTTGAAATACAACCACAGGTACACCTCCAATTGACTCGAATGATGTCAATTAGCCTATCCAAAGCTTCTAAAGCCATGACATCCTTTTCTGGAATTTTCCAAGCTGTTTAAAGGCACAGTCAACTTAGTGTATGTAAACTTCTGACCCACTGGAATTGTGATACAGTGAATATAAGTGAAATAATCTGTCTGTAAACAATTGTTGGAAAAAATTACTTGTGTCATGCACAAAGTAGATGTCCTCACCGACTTGCCAAAACTGTAGTTTGTTAACAAGACATTTGTGGAGTGGTTGAAAAAACGAGTTTTAATGACTCCAAACTAAGTGTATGTAAACTTCCGACTTCAACTGTAACTCACTGTCTCAGAGAGTCAGAGATGGTAAAAGTTGTATTATTGGTGTGTGGGTATCTTTTTTTGTTGTGAGCCAGGCAAACAATCTATTCAGACCTGGATAGATCTGTTGAGTTTTTTGGAGATAAAAAAGTTCTGCCGTAACGTGCACATTAGACTGTATGCATAAGCTTTGTCATGAGTAATTTAGCAATTTGACATCACTGGACTGTGAATTTACTGTACAGAGTCATACAAGCCTTTGTGGTTTCAGTTGCATCATGTGTAATAAATAACCTGTCAGTCATCATAACTGCATGTCTCCATAACATGAAAGTGGCAAATTGTTCAAAAACTGTTATTAAGTTATACGACAACCGAATGAACACTCAAATAAAGTTTTACTAAGTCTTTCTGATGACTTCAAAATGAGTTTCTCCAAACAGGTGGATTAAACTTTTTTTTTTTTTTTTTTTTTTTACAAACTAGTTTATTTGAGAAGTTCAATTACCTACAAGTAGAGAAAACGTTGCAGAAAATTATCATAACATTTTGCTCAAAAACACAGTTATTTAGAAGTTAAAATAGGTATTTCTTTACCCTTTGTTCTGGGGTGGTGGGAAGGAATGTCGAACCAAACCTAAAGCGCTAGAGACCATTGATTTATGAATGATGTCAGAGGCTACATCCCAAATGGAACCCTAATCCCTTTATAGTGGACTACTTTTGACAAGGGCCCATAGAGCTCTGGTCAAAAGTAGTGCACTAAATAGGGATAGGGTGGCATTTGAGACATACACAGGGGTTCAGGCAGCATACAAACAACACAAAACAACCAACCTGTTGTGCCTCCGAGTCCGTCTAGGAAACACACACATTCATTAAAGGGGGATTTCACCCTGGCTACGGCATATAGTCATTACTATATTAACAACAATACGTTTTTTTATCATCATAATCATCATCCAAACCACAAGCTAGAACGAGCAAATTTTAATTTCACTGATAGAATCGGGATGTTTTTTACATTTATTTTAGTTTTTTTAGCAGACGCTCTTATCCAGAGAAATTAGGGTTAAGTGCCTTGCTCAAGGCACACATCGACAGATTTTTCACCTAGTCGGCTCGGGGATTCAAACCAGCGACCTTTCGATTTACTGGCCCCAACACTCTTAACCACTAAGCTACCTGCCGTCCTAGTGTACATTCGTCTGCTCATAGTGAATAACAAAGCCCGGCATTCATAGCAAGTGCAGATGCTGCCCCGCTAGGCAATTAGGGTAAAGTGCCCTTGCTCAAAGGCACATCGACAGATGCAGATGCTGCCCCGCTAGGTAGATGGGGCGTGCCCACAAACTTGGTATTTTCATTTAGGCAGATACCCGCTACGTAACTTGATGGCGTTGTCTACTTCGAATGACCAACACATAGTAATTTCAGAACTTCTCTAGGCAACATGTTTTTGAAAACATTTTTTATTAATTTTTTTTCACTAATGTTTGTCATCATGCCCTTGTGGTGTTCTGTGTCTGATTTGATTCATTAGGATCCCATACATTACACATACAGTACATGTCAGTACATACACACAGCAAGTAGGTCACATGGGGGGATTGTTGCCGTGACGTATTGCTTATTTGTTTTTTGAATCCAGGTTTGCTGTTCACTTGCGCTATATAAGATGGGAAGGGAGTTCCGCACTCGTGGCTCTGTATAATACTGTACGTTTCCTTGAATTTGTTCTGGACCTGGGGACTGTGAAACAGTGGAGGCTCCACAGAGGAGGAAGGGGAGGACATCCTCCTCAGTAAAATTTCATAAGATTAAAATAGTGAAATATTTAAAAAAGTTATAATTTTTAGATAAAACTATACTAAATATATTCACGTCACCAAATAACTGATTAAAACCCACTGTTTTGCAATGAAGGTCTACAGTAGCCTCAGTAGCACTCTGTAGGGTAGCACCATGGTATAGCCGGAGGACAGCTAGCTTCCGTCCTCCTCTGTGTACATTGACCTCAATACAAAAACCTAGGAGGCTCATGGTTCTCACCCCTTCCATAGACATACACAGTAAATTATGACAACTTTCCGGAGGATGTCCTCCAGCCTATCGGAGCTCTTGCAGCATGAACTGACATGTTGTCCACCCAATCAAAGAATCAGATAATTAATCTAGTACTGAAAGCATAAACTACAGATAGCTGGCACTTCAGTGCATAAAATGTAGTAAAGTAGTTGACTCAAAGAGAGAGAAAAGACAATAGTTTGAACAGTTTTGAACAAATTAATTTCTTCCAAAATGAAGGCAAAGCAAGAGATAAATAGAGAGAGAGAGAGATTTGGTTGAGGGAAAAGTATTTGATCCCCTGCTGATTTTGTACGTTTGCCCAATGACAAAGACATGATCAGTCTATAATTTAATGGTAGGTTTATTTGAACTGTGAGAGACAGAATAACAACAAAAAAATCCAGAAAAACGCATGTCAAAAAATGTTATAATGTATTTTGCATTTTAATGAGGGAAATAAGTATTTGACCCCTCTGCAAAACATGACTTAGTACTGGTGGCAAAACCCTGTTGGCAATTACAGGAGAGGTCAGACGTTTCTTGTAGTTGTCACCAGGTTTGCACACATCTCAGGAGGGATTTTGTCCCACTCCCTCTTTGCAGATCTTCTCCAGTCATTTAAGGTTTCGAGGCTGACGTTTGGCAACTCGAACCTTCAGCTCCCTCCACAGATTTTCTATGGGATTAAGGTCTGGAGACTGGCCAGGCCACTCCAGGACCTTAATGTGCTTCTTCTTGAGCCACTCCTTTGTTGCCTTGGCCTTGTGTTTTGGGTCATTGTCATGCTGGAATACCCATCCACGACCCATTTTCAATGCCCTGGCTGAGGGAAGGAGGTTCTCACCCAAGATTTGACGGTACAGTGGCCCCGTCCATCGTCCCTTTGATGCGGTGAAGTTGTCCTGTCCCCTTAGCAGAAAAAAACACCCCCAAAGCATAATGTTTCCACCTCCATGTTTGACGGTTGGGGATGGTGTTCTTGGGGTCATAGGCAGCATTCCTCCTCCTCCAAACACGGCGAGTTGAGTTGATGGCAAAAGAGCTAAATTTTGTTCTCATCTGACCACAACACTTTCACCCAGTTCTCCTCTGAATCATTCAGATGTTCATTGGCAAACTTCAGACGGGCCTGTATATGTGCTTTCTTGAGCAGTGGGGGACCTTGCGGGCGCTGCAGGATTTCAGTCCTTCACGGCGTAGTGTGTTTACCCAATTGTTTTCTTGGTGACTATGGCCCCAGCTGCCTTGAGATCATTGACAAAGATCCTCCCGTATAGTTCTGGGCTGATTCCTCACCGTTCTCAGATGATCATTGCAACTCCACGAGGTGAGATCTTGCATGGAGCCCAGGCCGAGGAGATTGACAGTTATTTGTGTTTTCTTCCATTTGCGAATAATCGTCCCACCAAACTGTTGTCACCTTCTCACCAAGCTGCTTGGCGATGGTCTTGTAGCCATTCCAGCCTTGTGTAGGTCTACAATCTTGTCCCTGACATCCTTGGAGAGCTCTTGGTCTTGGCCATGGTGGAGAGTTTGGAATCTGATTGATTGATTGCTTCTGTGGACAGGTGTCTTTTATACAGGTAACAAGCTGAGATTAGGTGCATTCCCTTTAAGAGTATGCTCCTAATCTCAGCTCGTTACCTGTATAAAAGACCTGGGAGCCAGAAATCTTTCTGATTGAGAGGGGTCAAATACTTATTTCCCTCATTAAAATGCAAATCAATTTATAACATTTTTGACATGCGTTTTTCTGGATTTCTGTTGTTGTTATTCTGTCTCTCACTGTTCAAATAAACCTACCATTAAAATTATAGACTGATCATGTCTTTGTCAGTGGGCAAACGTACAAAATCAGCAGGGGATCAAAATACTTTTTTCCCTCACTGTATATTTTACTTTCACCTTCACTTAGCTGAATGCAGCTAGCTAGTGTAGCCAACTCAAACACCCGGCTCAAACAGTAATGGATGCTATGTTATCTAGCTGGATATGGCTATCCAACACTGGAACTCTTTCAAGTCAAGGTAAGCTTTTGGTTTTATTAATTTATTGCCACTGGAACCGCTGGTGTAACTGCTAAACGGCTTTCTGACTGTTACACTGTACTGCATGATTGTAGCTGGTTTACTAACGCGTTAGGTCTAGTAGCTATGTTGACTATGACATGACAATTATGTAGGCTGTGTGTAGCGGTCATGATATGAAGGTTTAGCTTGGAAAGGTTTTTTCGCCTGGTCACAGATAGGGCTGTGGCGTTCACAAAATTTAGTCAGTCGGTGATTGTCCAAGCAAAATAACTGCCGGTCTCACGGTAATTGACCGTTAATTTACATACACATTTAACAGCTCCTGGCTTCCACACATAGCCTACAAGCCACTGATGCAGACCTTTGGAACATCTACATTTTAAAAAAGTCTAATAAATCCATGTAATATAGCCTACGCCTTCACAATAAATCCATTATTTTTTTAGACAGGTCTAAAGAAACAATGATATGAATGAATGTCAATCTATTTTAGAAAGAACAGAATAGCATACTCTGGAGTTGTCTTATGTTAGCTCTGATCTGGGCTATTGCAATATTGGCTGTGGGCTACACTAGGTCATTTAGCAGACAAGATTACTTTTGGCTGTCTTTATGAGTGGGTGAATATAGGTTGTAATCTCATTGATCGACATCTTAACAAAATATTACCCCGTTATCCACGTTGAAATTACGTGGTGTGTCCAGTGGGTAATGACTTGACAAATCAAATTTAACATTTACATTTTAGTCACTTAGCAGACGCTCTTATCCAGAGCGACTTACAGTTAGTGAGTGCAGACATTTTCTTTTCTCCACACAAATCAAATGTTATTTGTCACATGCTTCATAAACAGCAGGTGTAGACTAACAGTGAAATACATACTTACGGGTCTTTTTAAATAGTGATGAGGAATAAATACACAGTGAATAACGAATAACAATAACCAGTAAAATAACATGGCTATATACAGGAGCAGTATGTAGAGCAGTAACAGCAGTATGTAGCAGCAGCAGCAGTATGCAGTAGCAGCAGTAGTAGACAGCAGTATGTAGAGCAGTAACAGCAGTATGTGTAGTAGCAGCAGTATGTAGAGCAGTAACAGCAGTATGTAGAGCAGTAACAGCAGTATGTAGAGCAGCAGTATGTAGAGCAGTAACAGCAGTATGTAGAGCAGTAGCAGCAGTATGTAGAGCAGTAGCAGTAGTATGTAGAGCAGTAGCAGCAGTATGTAGAGCAGTAGCAGCAGTATGTAGAGCAGTAGCAGCAGTATGTAGAGCAGCAGCAGTATGTAGAGCAGCAGTAGTGTAGAGCAGTAACAGCAGTATGTAGAGCAGTACAGCAGTATGTAGAGCAGTAACAGCAGTATGTAGAGCAGTAACAGCAGTATGTAGAGCAGCAGTATGTAGAGCAGCAGCAGTATGTAGAGCAGCAGTATGTAGAGCAGTAGCAGCAGTATGTAGAGCAGTAGCAGCAGTATGTAGAGCAGTAACAGCAGTATGTAGAGCAGCAGCAGTATGTAGAGCAGTAACAGCAGTATGTAGAGCAGTAACAGCAGTATGTAGAGCAGCAGCAGTATGTAGAGCAGTAGCAGCAGTAGTATGTAGTAGCAGCAGCAGTAACAGCAGTATGTAGAGCAGTAGCAGCAGTATGCAGCAGTATGTAGAGCAGTAACAGCAGTATGTGTAGAGCAGTACAGCAGTATGTAGAGCAGTAACAGCAGTATGTAGCAGTAACAGCAGTAGTAGAGCAGCAGTATGTAGAGCAGTAACAGCAGTATGTAGAGCAGTAGCAGCAGTATGTAGAGCAGTAGCAGTAACAGTAGAGCAGTAACAGCAGTATGTAGAGCAGTACAGCAGTATGTAACAGCAGTATGTAGAGCAGTATGTAGAGCAGTAGCAGCAGTAGTAGAGCAGTAAGCAGCAGTATGTAGAGCAGTAGCAGTATGTAGAGCAGTAGCAGCAGTATGTAGAGCAGTAGCAGCAGTATGTAGAGCAGTAGCAGCAGTATGTAGAGCAGTAACAGCAGTATGTAGAGCAGTAGCAGCAGTATGTAGAGCAGTAACAGCAGTATGTAGAGCAGTAGCAGCAGTATGTAGAGCAGTAGCAGCAGTATGTAGAGCAGCAGCAGTATGTAGAGCAGTAAGCAGCAGTATGTAGAGCAGTAGCAGCAGTATGTAGAGCAGTAGCAGCAGTATGTAGAGCAGTAGCAGCAGTATGTAGAGCAGTAACAGCAGTATGTAGAGCAGTAGCAGCAGTATGTAGAGCAGTAGCAGCAGTATGTAGAGCAGCAGTATGTAGAGCAGTAACAGCAGTATGTAGAGCAGTAACAGCAGTATGTAGAGCAGTAACAGCAGTATGTAGAGCAGTAGCAGCAGTATAGAGTAGTAGCAGTATGTAGAGCAGCAGTATGTAGAGCAGTAACAGCAGTATGTAGAGCAGTAACAGTATGCAGCAGTATGTAGAGCAGTAGCAGCAGTATGTAGAGCAGTAGCAGCAGTATGTAGAGCAGTAGCAGCAGTATGTAGAGCAGTAGCAGCAGTATGTAGAGCAGTAGCAGCAGTATGTAGAGCAGTAACAGCAGTATGTAGAGCAGTAGCAGCAGTATGTAGAGCAGTAGCAGCAGTATGTAGAGCAGTAAGCAGCAGTATGTAGAGCAGTAACAGCAGTATGTAGAGCAGTAACAGCAGTATGTAGAGCAGTAACAGCAGTATGTAGAGCAGTAGAGCAGCAGTATGTAGAGCAGTAACAGCAGTATGTAGAGCAGTAACAGCAGTATGTAGAGCAGTACAGCAGTATGTAGCAGCAGCAGTATGTAGAGCAGTAGCAGCAGTATGTAGAGCAGTAACAGCAGTATGTAGAGAGCAGTAGCAGCAGTATGTAGAGCAGTAACAGCAGTATGTAGACAGCAGTAGTAGCAGTAGTAGAGCAGTAGCAGTATGTAGAGCAGTAACAGCAGTATGTAGAGCAGTAACAGCAGTATGTAGAGCAGTAACAGCAGTATGTAGAGCAGTAGCAGCAGCAGCAGTATGTAGAGCAGTAACAGCAGTATGTAGAGCAGTAGCAGCAGTATGTAGAGCAGCAGCAGTATGTAGAGCAGTAACAGCAGTATGTAGAGCAGTAACAGCAGTATGTAGAGCAGTAACAGCAGTATGTAGAGCAGTAGCAGCAGTATGTAGCAGTAGCAGCAGTATGTAGAGCAGCAGCAGTATGTAGAGCAGTAACAGCAGTATGTAGCAGCAGCAGCAGTATGTAGAGCAGTAACAGCAGTATGTGTAGAGCAGTAGCAGTATGTAGAGCAGTAACAGCAGTATGTAGAGCAGTAGCAGCAGTATGTAGAGCAGTAGCAGCAGTAGTAGAGCAGAGCAGCAGTATGTAGAGCAGTAGCAGCAGTATGTAGCAGTAGCAGTATGTAGAGCAGCAGTAGTATGTAGAGCAGTAACAGCAGTATGTAGAGCAGTAGCAGCAGTATGTAGAGCAGTAGCAGAAGTATGTAGAGTAACAGCAGTATGTAGAGCAGCAGTATGTAGAGCAGTAACAGCAGTATGTAGAGCAGTAACAGCAGTATGTAGAGCAGTAACAGCAGTATGTAGAGCAGTAACAGCAGTATGTAGAGCAGTAAGCAGCAGTATGTAGAGCAGTAACAGCAGTATGTAGAGCAGTAGCAGTATGTAGAGCAGTAACAGCAGTATGTAGAGCAGTAACAGCAGTATGTAGAGCAGTAACAGCAGTATGTAGCAGTAGTAGAGCACAGCAGTATGTAGAGCAGTACAGCAGTATGTAGAGCAGTAGCAGCAGTATGTAGAGCAGTAGAGCAGTATGTAGAGCAGTAAGCAGCAGTATGTAGAGCAGTAACAGCAGTATGTAGAGCAGTAACAGCAGTATGTAGAGTAGCAGCAGTATGTAGAGCAGTAGCAGCAGTAGTAGAGCAGCAGTAGTAGAGCAGTAACAGCAGTATGTAGAGCAGTAACAGCAGTATGTAGAGCAGTAACAGCAGTATGTAGAGCAGCAGTATGTAGAGCAGTAACAGCAGTATGTAGAGCAGTAACCAGCAGTAGCAGCAGTAGCAGCAGTATGTAGAGCAGTAACAGCAGTATGTAGAGCAGTAACAGCAGTATGTAGAGCAGTAGCAGCAGTATGTAGCAGCAGTAACAGCAGTATGTAGAGCAGCAGCAGTATGTAGAGCAGTAACAGCAGTAGTAGAGCAGCAGCAGTGTAGAGCAGCAGTATGTAGAGCAGCAGCAGTATGTAGAGCAGTAGCAGCAGTATGTAGAGCAGCAGCAGTATGTAGAGCAGCAGCAGTATGTAGAGCAGTAACAGCAGTATGTAGAGCAGTAGCAGCAGTATGTAGAGCAGTAGCAGCAGTATGTAGAGCAGTAACAGCAGTATGTAGAGCAGCAGCAGTATGTAGAGCAGTAGCAGCAGTATGTAGAGCAGTAGCAGCAGTATGTAGAGCAGTAACAGCAGTATGTAGAGCAGTAGCAGCAGTATGTAGAGCAGCAGCAGTATGTAGAGCAGTAGCAGCAGTATGTAGAGCAGTAACAGCAGTATGCAGCAGTAGAGCAACAGCAGTATGTAGAGCAGTAACAGCAGTATGTAGAGCAGTAACAGCAGTATGTAGAGCAGTAACAGCAGTATGTAGAGCAGTAGCAGCAGTATGTAGAGCAGCAGCAGTATGTAGTAGCAGTAGCAGCAGTATGTAGAGCAGTTAACAGCAGTATGTAGAGCAGCAGTATGTAGAGCAGCAGTAGCAGTAGAGCAGTAGCAGCAGTATGTAGCAGCAGTATGTAGAGCAGCAGTATGTAGAGCAGTAGCAGCAGTATGTAGAGCAGTAACAGCAGTATGTAGAGCAGCAGCAGTAGTATGTAGCAGCAGTATGCAGCAGTAGTATGTAGAGCAGTAGCAGCAGTATGTAGAGCAGTAGCAGTATGTAGAGCAGTAGCAGCAGTATGTAGAGCAGTAGCAGCAGTATGTAGAGCAGTAGCAGCAGTATGTAGAGCAGTAACAGCAGTATGTAGAGCAGTAGCAGCAGTATGTAGAGCAGTAGCAGCAGTATGTAGAGCAGTAACAGCAGTATGTAGAGCAGCAGTATGTAGAGCAGTACAGCAGTATGTAGAGCAGTAGCAGCAGTATGTAGAGCAGTAACAGCAGTATGTATGTACAGCAGTAAGCAGCAGTATGTAGAGCAGTAGCAGCAGTATGTAGAGCAGTAACAGCAGTATGTAGAGCAGTACAGCAGTATGTAGAGCAGTAGCAGCAGTATGTAGAGAGCAGTAGCAGCAGTATGTAGAGCAGTAACAGCAGTATGTAGAGCAGTAACAGCAGTATGTAGAGCAGTAGCAGCAGTATGTAGAGCAGTAGCAGCAGTATGTAGAGCAGTAGCAGCAGTATGTAGAGCAGTAACAGCAGTATGTAGAGCAGTAGCAGCAGTATGTAGAGCAGTAGCAGCAGTATGTAGAGCAGTAGCAGCAGTATGTAGAGCAGTAAGCAGCAGTATGTAGAGCAGTAGCAGCAGTATGTAGAGCAGTAACAGCAGTATGTAGAGCAGTAGCAGCAGTATGTAGAGCAGTAACAGCAGTATGTAGAGCAGTAACAGCAGTATGTAGAGCAGTAGCAGCAGTATGTAGAGCAGTAGCAGCAGTATGTAGAGCAGTAACAGCAGTATGTAGAGCAGTAGAGCAGCAGTATGTAGAGCAGTAGCAGCAGTATGTAGAGCAGTAAGCAGCAGTATGTAGAGCAGTAGCAGCAGTATGTAGAGCAGTAACAGCAGTATGTAGAGCAGTAACAGCAGTATGTAGAGCAGTAGCAGCAGTATGTAGAGCAGCAGTATGTAGAGCAGTAGCAGCAGTATGTAGAGCAGTAGCAGCAGTATGTAGAGCAGTAACAGCAGTATGTAGAGCAGTAACAGCAGTATGTAGAGCAGTAACAGCAGTATGTAGAGCAGTAACAGCAGTATGTAGAGCAGTAACAGCAGTATGTAGAGCAGTAACAGCAGTATGTAGAGCAGCAGTATGTAGAGCAGTAGCAGCAGTATGTAGAGCAGTAACAGCAGTATGTAGAGCAGTAGCAGCAGTATGTAGAGCAGTAACAGCAGTATGTAGAGTAGCAGCAGTATGCAGCAGTATGTAGAGCAGTAGCAGCAGTATGTAGTAGCAGAGCAGTAACAGCAGTATGTAGAGCAGTAACAGCAGTATGTAGCAGAGCAGTAGCAGCAGTATGTAGAGCAGCAGTATGTAGAGCAGTAGCAGTATGTAGAGCAGTACAGCAGTATGTAGTAGCAGCAGTATGTAGAGCAGTAACAGCAGCAGTATGTAGCAGCAGTAGCAGCAGTATGTAGAGCAGTAGCAGCAGTATGTAGAGCAGTAGCAGCAGTATGTAGAGCAGTAACAGCAGTATGTAGAGCAGTAGCAGCAGTATGTAGAGCAGCAGTATGTAGAGCAGTAGCAGCAGCAGTATGTAGAGCAGCAGTATGTAGAGCAGTAGCAGCAGTATGTAGCAGCAGTATGTACAGCAGTAGCAGTAGAGCAGTAACAGCAGTATGTAGAGCAGTAGCAGCAGTATGTAGAGCAGTAGCAGCAGTGTAGAGCAGTAGCAGCAGTATGTAGCAGCAGTATGTAGAGCAGTAGCAGTATGTAGAGCAGTAGCAGCAGTATGTAGAGCAGTAACAGCAGTATGTAGAGCAGCAGTATGTAGAGCAGTAACAGCAGTATGTAGAGCAGTAACAGCAGTATGTAGAGCAGTAACAGCAGTAGTAGCAGCAGCAGTATGTAGAGCAGCAGTATGTAGAGCAGTAGCAGCAGTATGTAGAGCAGTAGCAGCAGTATGTAGAGCAGTAACAGCAGTATGTAGAGCAGTAACAGCAGTATGTAGAGCAGTAACAGCAGTATGTAGAGCAGTAGCAGCAGTATGTAGAGCAGTAGCAGCAGTATGTAGAGCAGTAACAGCAGTATGTAGAGCAGTAAGCAGCAGTATGTAGAGCAGTAGCAGCAGTATGTAGAGCAGTAGCAGCAGTATGTAGAGCAGTAGCAGCAGTATGTAGCAGCAGCAGTATGTAGAGCAGCAGCAGTATGTAGAGCAGTAGCAGCAGTATGTAGAGCAGTAGCAGCAGTATGTAGAGCAGTAACAGCAGTGTAGAGCAGTAGCAGCAGTATGTAGAGCAGTAACAGCAGTATGTAGAGCAGTAGCAGCAGTATGTAGAGCAGTAGCAGCAGTATGTAGAGCAGTAACAGCAGTATGTAGAGCAGTAGCAGCAGTATGTAGAGCAGCAGTATGTAGAGCAGCAGTATGTAGAGCAGTAACAGCAGTATGTAGAGCAGTAAGCAGCAGTATGTAGAGCAGCAGCAGTATGTAGAGCAGTAGCAGCAGTATGTAGAGCAGTAACAGCAGTATGTAGAGCAGTAGCAGCAGTATGTAGAGCAGTAGCAGCAGTATGTAGAGCAGTAGCAGCAGTATGTAGAGCAGTAACAGCAGTATGTAGAGCAGTAGCAGCAGTAGAGCAGTAGAGCAGTAGCAGCAGTATGTAGAGCAGTAGCAGCAGTATGTAGAGCAGTAACAGCAGTATGTAGAGCAGTAACAGCAGTATGTATGTAGAGCAGTAGCAGCAGTATGTAGAGCAGCACAGCAGTATGTAGAGCAGTAACAGCAGTAGCAGTAGAGCAGTAGTAACAGCAGTATGTAGAGCAGTAGCAGCAGTATGTAGAGCAGTAACAGCAGTATGTAGAGCAGTAACAGCAGTATGTAGAGCAGTAACAGCAGTATGTAGAGCAGTAACAGCAGTATGTGTAGCAGCAGTATGTAGAGCAGTAGCAGCAGTATGTAGAGCAGTAAGCAGCAGTATGTAGAGCAGTAGCAGCAGTAGCAGCAGTAGTAGAGCAGTATGTAGCAGCAGCAGTATGTAGAGCAGTAAGCAGCAGCAGTATGTAGAGCAGTAACAGCAGTATGTAGTAGAGCAGTAGCAGCAGTATGTAGAGCAGTAGCACAGCAGTATGTAGAGCAGTAGCAGCAGTATGTAGAGCAGTAACAGCAGTATGTAGAGCAGTAGCAGCAGTATGTAGAGCAGTAGCAGCAGTAGAGCAGTAGCAGCAGTATGTAGAGCAGCAGTATGTAGAGCAGTAACAGCAGTATGTAGAGCAGCAGCAGCAGTATGTAGAGCAGTAGCAGCAGTATGTAGAGCAGTAGCAGCAGTATGTAGAGCAGTAGCAGCAGTATGTAGAGCAGCAGTATGTAGCAGCAGTATGTAGAGCAGTAACAGCAGTATGTAGAGCAGTAGCAGCAGTATGTAGAGCAGAGCAGCAGTATGTAGAGCAGTAGCAGTCAGTATGTAGAGCAGCAGTATGTAGCAGCAGCAGTATGTAGAGCAGTAACAGCAGTATGTAGAGCAGTAGCAGCAGTAGTAGAGCAGTAGCAGCAGTATGTAGAGCAGCAGTATGTATGTAGTATGTAGAGCAGTAACAGCAGTATGTATGTAGAGCAGCAGTAGAGCAGCAGTATGTAGAGCAGTAAGCAGCAGTATGTAGAGCAGTAACAGCAGTATGTAGAGCAGTAGCAGCAGTATGTAGAGCAGTAGCAGCAGTATGTAGAGCAGTACAGCAGTATGTAGAGCAGCAGCAGTATGTAGAGCAGTAACAGCAGTATGTAGAGCAGTAACAGCAGTATGTAGAGCAGTAGCAGCAGCAGTATGTAGAGCAGCAGTAGCAGCAGTAGAGCAGTAGCAGCAGTATGTAGAGCAGTAGCAGCAGTAGCAGCAGTATGTAGAGCAGTAACAGCAGTATGTAGAGCAGTAACAGCAGTATGTAGAGCAGAGCAGCAGTATGTAGAGCAGTAGCAGCAGTATGTAGAGCAGTAGCAGCAGTATGTAGAGCAGTAGCAGCAGTATGTAGAGCAGTAACAGCAGTATGTAGAGCAGTAGCAGCAGTATGTAGAGCAGTAGCAGCAGTAGTAGCAGTAGCAGCAGTATGTAGCAGCAGTAAGCAGTATGTAGAGCAGTAGCAGCAGTATGTAGAGCAGCAGCAGCAGTATGTAGAGCAGTAGCAGCAGTATGTAGAGCAGTAGCAGCAGTATGCAGCAGTAGTAGAGCAGCAGCAGTATGTAGAGCAGTACAGCAGTATGTAGAGCAGTATGTACAGCAGTATGTAGAGCACAGCAGTATGTAGAGCAGTAGCAGCAGTATGTAGAGCAGCAGTATGTAGAGCAGCAGCAGTATGTAGAGCAGTAACAGCAGTATGTAGAGAGCAGCAGTATGTAGCAGTATGTAGAGCAGTAAGCAGCAGTATGTAGAGCAGCAGCAGTATGTAGAGCAGTAGTACAGCAGTATGTAGAGCAGTAGCAGCAGTATGTAGAGCAGTAACAGCAGTATGTAGAGCAGTAGCAGCAGTATGTAGAGCAGTAACAGCAGTATGTAGAGCAGTAACAGCAGTATGTAGAGCAGTAGCAGCAGTATGTAGAGCAGTAACAGCAGTATGTAGAGCAGTAACAGCAGTATGTAGAGCAGTAACAGCAGTATGTAGAGCAGTAGCAGCAGTATGTAGAGCAGTAACAGCAGTATGTAGAGCAGCAGTATGTAGAGCAGTAAGCAGCATGTCAGTAGTAGCAGTACAGCAGTAGTAACAGCAGTATGTAGAGCAGTAACAGCAGTATGTAGAGCAGTAGCAGCAGTATGTAGAGCAGTAACAGCAGTATGTAGAGCAGTAACAGCAGTATGTAGAGCAGTAAGCAGCAGTATGTAGAGAGCAGTAGCAGCAGTATGTAGAGCAGCAGCAGTATGTAGAGCAGCAGCAGTATGTAGAGCAGCAGCAGTATGTAGAGCAGTAGTAGCAGCAGTATGTAGAGCAGTAACAGCAGTATGTAGAGCAGTACAGCAGTATGTAGAGCAGTAACAGCAGTAGTAGCAGCAGTATGTAGAGCAGCAGTAGTATGTAGAGCAGTAACAGCAGTATGTAGAGCAGTAGCAGCAGTATGTAGAGCAGTAGCAGCAGTATGTAGCAGCAGCAGTATGTAGCAGCAGTATGTAGAGCAGTAACAGCAGTATGTAGAGCAGTAACAGCAGTATGTAGAGCAGTAGCAGCAGTATGTAGAGCAGTAGTAACAGCAGTATGTAGAGCAGTAACAGCAGTATGTAGAGCAGTAGCAGCAGTATGTAGAGCAGTAACAGCAGTATGTAGATCAGAGCAGTAGCAGCAGTAGCAGCAGTATGTAGAGCAGTAACAGCAGTATGTAGAGCAGTAACAGCAGTATGTAGAGCAGTAGCAGCAGTATGTAGAGCAGTAGCAGCAGTATGTAGAGTAACAGCAGTAGTAGCACAGCAGTATGTAGAGCAGCAGCAGTATGTAGAGCAGTAACAGCAGTATGTAGAGCAGTATGTACAGCAGTATGTAGAGCAGTATGTAGCAGTATGTAGAGCAGTAACAGCAGCAGTATGTAGAGCAGTAGCAGCAGTATGTAGAGTAGTAGCAGCAGTAACAGCAGCAGTAGAGCAGCAGTATGTAGAGCAGTAGTAGCAGTAGTGTAGAGCAGTAGCAGCAGTATGTAGAGCAGTAACAGCAGTATGTAGAGCAGTAGCAGCAGTATGTAGAGCAGCAGCAGTATGTAGAGCAGTAGCAGCAGTATGTAGAGCAGTAAACAGCAGTATGTAGAGCAGTAACAGCAGTATGTAGAGCAGTAGCAGCAGTATGTAGAGCTAGTAACAGCAGTATGTAGAGCAGTAACAGCAGTATGTAGAGCAGTAACAGCAGTATGTAGAGCAGTAGCAGCAGTATGTAGAGCAGTAGCAGCAGTATGTAGAGCAGTAACAGCAGTATGTAGAGCAGTAGCAGCAGCAGTAGAGTAGTAGCAGCAGTATGTAGAGCAGTAACAGCAGTATGTAGAGCAGCAGCAGTATGTAGAGCAGTAACAGCAGTATGTAGAGCAGTAACAGCAGTATGTAGAGCAGTAAGCAGCAGTATGTAGAGCAGTAGCAGCAGTAGTAGAGCAGCAGCAGTATGTAGAGCAGTAGCAGCAGTATGTAGAGCAGTAACAGCAGTATGTAGAGCAGTAACAGCAGTATGTAGTAGTAGCAGTATGTAGAGCAGTAAGCAGCAGTATGTAGAGCAGTAACAGCAGTATGTGTAGCAGCAGTAGCAGCAGTATGTAGAGCAGTAGCAGCAGTATGTAGAGCAGTAGCAGCAGTATGTAGAGCAGTAACAGCAGTATGTAGAGCAGTAGCAGCAGTATGTAGAGCAGTAACAGCAGTATGTAGAGCAGTAACAGCAGTATGTAGAGCAGTAACAGCAGTAACAGCAGTATGTAGAGCAGTAACAGCAGTATGTAGAGCAGTAACAGCAGTATGTAGAGCAGCAGTATGTAGAGCAGTATGTAGAGCAGTAGCAGCAGTATGTAGAGCAGTAACAGCAGTATGTAGA
Organism: Coregonus suidteri; assembly: GCA_036851935.1. Taxonomy (NCBI): domain Eukaryota; kingdom Metazoa; phylum Chordata; class Actinopteri; order Salmoniformes; family Salmonidae; genus Coregonus; species Coregonus suidteri. Next base: position 45,022 of record JAGTTL010000294.1, on the reverse strand, counting down.
GCAGCAGCAGTATGTAGAGCAGTAGCAGCAGTATGTAGAGCAGTAACAGCAGCAGTATGTAGAGCAGTAACAGCAGTATGTAGAGCAGTAACAGCAGTATGTAGAGCAGTAGCAGCAGTATGTAGAGCAGCAGTAGTATGTAGAGCAGTAACAGCAGTATGTAGAGCATGTAACAGTAGTAGAGCAGTAGTAAGCAGTAGCAGCAGTATGTTTAGAGCAGTAGCAGCAGTATGTAGAGCAGTAGTAGCAGCAGTATGTAGAGCAGTAACAGCAGTATGTAGCAGTAGCAGTAGTAGCAGTAGTAGAGCAGCAGTATGTAGAGTAGAGCAGTAGCAGCAGTATGTAGAGCAGTAGCAGCAGTATGTAGAGCAGTAACAGCAGTATGTAGAGCAGCAGCAGTATGTAGAGCAGTAGCAGCAGTATGTAGAGCAGTAACAGCAGTAACAGCAGTATGTAGAGCAGTAGCAGCAGTATGTAGAGCAGTAGCAGCAGTATGTAGCAGTAGCAGTATGTAGCAACAGTATGTAGAGCAGTAGCAGCATGTAGAGCAGCAGTATGTAGAGCAGCAGCAGTATGCTTGAGCAGTAGTATGTGTATTGAGAGCAGTATGTAGCAGCAGTATAGAGCAGTCAGCAGTATGTAGAGCAGTAACAGCAGTATGTAGAGCAGTAACAGCAGTATGTAGCAGTAACAGCAGTATGTAGAGCAGTATGTATGTAGTAACAGCAGTATGTATGCAGTAACAGCAGTATGTAGCAGTTAGCAGTATGTAGAGCAGTAACAGCAGTATGTAGAGCAGCAGTTTTAGAGCAGTAACAGCAGTATGTAGAGCAGCAGTATGTAGAGCAGTAGCAGCAGTATGTAGAGCAGTAACAGCAGTATGTAGAGCAGCAGTATGTAGAGCAGTAACAGCAGTATGTAGAGCAGTAACAGCAGTATGTAGAGCAGTAGCAGCAGTATGTAGAGCAGTAACAGCAGTATGTAGAGCAGCAGTATGCAGTATGTATAGTAGAGCATGTAGAGCAGTATGCAGCAGCAGTATGTAGAGCAGTACAGCAGTATGTAGCAGTAGTAGCAGCAGCAGTATGTAGAGCAGCACAGCAGTAGTAGAGCAGTAGCAGCAGTATGTAGAGCAGTAAGCAGCAGTATGTAGAGCAGTACAGCAGTATGTAGAGCAGTAGCAGCAGTATGTAGAGTTCCAGCAGTATGTAGAGCAGCAGTAGTGTAGAGCAGTAGCAGCAGTATGTAGAGCAGCAGCAGTATGTAGCAGTAGTAGCAGCAGTATGTAGAGCAGTCCCAGCAGTATGTAAGAGCAGCACAGCAGTATGTAGAGCAGTAGCAGCAGTATGTAGAGCAGACAGCAGTATAGAGCACCAGAGAGCAGCAGTATGTAGAGCAGTACAGTATGTAGAGCAGTAGAGCAGTCAGCAGTATGTAGAGAGCAGCAGTATGTAGAGCAGTAACAGCAGTATGTAGCAGCAGTATGTAGAGCAGTAGCAGCAGTATGTAGAGCAGCAGTATGTATGTAGAGCCAGCAGTATGTAGAGCAGTAGCAGCAGCAGTAGCACAACAGCAGTATGTAGAGCAGTACAGCAGTATGTAGAGCATCAGCAGTATGTAGAGCAGCAGCAGTATGTAGAGCAGTAACAGCAGTATGTCAGCAGTCAGCAGTAACAGCAGTATGTAGAAGCAGTATGTAGAGCAGTAGCAGCAGTATGTAGAGCCTAAGCAGCAGTATGTAGAGCAGCAGCAGTATGTAGAGCAGTGAGCAGCAGTATGTAGAGCAGTTGCAGCAGTATGTAGAGCAGTAGCAGCAGTATGTAGAGCAGCAGTATGTAGCAGCAGCAGTATTAGAGGGCAGAGTATGTAGAGCAGTAACAGCAGTATGTAGACAGCAGTATGTAGAGCAGCAGCAGTATGTAGAGCAGCACTATGTAGAGCTCAGCAGTGTTGAGAGCAGTAGCAGCAGTATGTAGAGCAGTAAGCAGCAGTATGTCACAGGCAGTAGCAGTATGTAGAGCAGTAGTATGTAGCAGTAACAGCAGTATGTAGAGTAGTATGTAGACAGCAGTATGCAGAGCAGTAACAGCAGTATAGAGCAGTAACAGCAGTATGTAGAGCAGTACAGCAGTATGTAGAGCAGTAACAGCAGTATGTTCAGTAGCAGTATGTAGCAGTATGTAGAGCAGTAAGCAGCATGTAGATGTAGCAGCAGTACAGCAGTATGTAGAGCAGTAACAGCAGTATGTAGAGCAGTACAGCAGTATGTAGAGCAGTACAGCAGTATGTAGAGCAGTAACAGCAGTATGTAGAGCAGTAGCAGCAGTATGTATCAGCAGTAGATCCAGTAGCAGCAGTATGTAGAGCAGTAACAGCAGTATGTATGTAGAGCAGTAACAGCAGTATGTAGAGCAGTAGCAGCAGAGCTCAGTATGTAGAGCAGTAGCAGCAGTATGTAGAGCAGCAGCAGTATGTAGAGCAGTAACAGCAGTATGTAGAGCAGTAGCAGCAGTATGTAGAGCAGACAGCAGTATGTAGAGCAGCAGCAGTATGTAGAGCAGCAGCAGTATGTAGAGCAGGCAGCAGTATGTAGAGCAGCAGCAGTGTAGAGCAGTAGCAGCAGTATGTAGAGCAGTAGCAGCAGTATGTAGAGCAGTAGCAGCAGTATGTAGAGCAGTAGCAGCAGTATGTAGAGCAGCAGTAGTATGTAGCAGTCAGCAGTATGTAGAGCAGTAACAGCAGTATGTAGAGCAGCAGTATGTAAGCAGTAGCAGCAGTATGTAGTAACAGCAGTATGTAGAGCAGTAGCAGCAGTATGTAGAGCAGTAGTAGCAGCTAGCAGCAGTATGAGCAGTAACAGCAGTATGTAGAGCAGTAACAGCAGTATGTAGAGCAGTAGCAGCAGTATGAGCCTCGTTTAGCAGCAGTAATAGAGCAGTAGCAGCAGTATGTAGAGCAGTAGCAGTATGTAGACTGTAGAGCAGTAACAGCAGTATGTAGCAGAGCAGCAGTATGTAGAGCAGTAGCAGCAGTATGTAGAGCAGTAACAGCAGTATGTAGAGCAGTATGTAGAGCAGTATGTATGTAGAGCAGTAGCAGCAGTATGTAGAGCAGTAACAGCAGTATGTAGAGCAGTAACAGCAGTATGTAGAGCAGTAGCAGCAGTATGTAGAGCAGTAACAGCAGTATGTAGAGCAGTCAGCAGTATGTAGAGCAGTAGGCAGTATGTAGAGCAGTAACAGCAGTATGTAGAGCAGTAGCAGCAGTATGTTGCAGTCAGCAGTATGTAGAGCAGTAACAGCAGTAGTAGTAGCCACAGTATGTATGTAGAGCAGTAGCAGCAGTATGTAGCAGCAGTAGCAGTAGTAGAGCAAAGTATGTGAGCAGTAGCAGCAGTATGTTAGCAGTAACAGCAGTATGTATCAGTCTCTAGCAGCAGTATGTAGCAGCAGTATGTAAAGCAGTAGCAGCAGTATGTAGAGCAGTAGCAGCAGCAGAGCAGTAGAGCAGTAGTAGAGCAGCAGTATGTAGAGCAGTAACAGCAGTATGTAGAGCAGTAACAGCAGTATGTGGAGCAGTAGCAGCAGTATGTAGAGCAGTAGCAGCAGTGTAGAGCAGTGCAGCAGTATGTAGATAGTAGTGAACAGCAGTAGAGAGCAGTAGCAGCAGTACAGCAGTATGTAGAGCAGTCAGCAGCGTAGCAGCAGTATGTAGAGAGAGCAGTACAGCAGTATGTAGAGCAGTAACAGCAGTATGTAGAGCAAGCAGCAGTATGTAGAGCAGTAGCAGCAGTATGTAGAGCAGTAAGCAGCAGTATGTAGAGCACCAGTAGTAACAGCAGTATGTAGAGCAGTAGCAGCAGTATGTAGAGCAGCAGTAGTAGAGCAGCAGTATGTACAGCAGTCAGCAGTAGTAGAGCAGTAGCAGCAGTATGTAGAGCAGTACAGCAGCAGTATGTAGAGCTACAGCAGTATGTAGAGCAGACAGCAGTATGTAGAGCACAACAGCAGTATGTAGAGCAGTAGCAGCAGTATGTAGAGCAGTAGAGCAGAAGCAGCAGTATGTAGAGCAGTAGTATGTAGAGCATAACAGCAGTATGTAGAGCAGCAGTATGTAGAGTATCACCACCAGCAAGTATGTAGAGTATGTAGAGCAGCAGTAGTAGAGCTCAGTATGTAGAGAGCAGTTCCAGCATCTGTAGAGCAGTAGCAGTATGTAGAGCAGCAGTATGTAGAGCAGTAGCAGCAGTATGTAGAGCAGTAGCCAGCAGTATGTAGAGCAGTATGTAGAGCAGCAGTATGTAGAGCAGTAGCAGCAGTAGAGCAGCAGTATGAGCAGTAGCAGTATGTAGAGCAGTACAGCAGTATGTAGAGCAGTACAGCAGTATGTAGAGCAGGAGCAGTAGTAGTGTAGCAGCAGCAGTATGTAGAGCAGTAGCAGCAGTAGAGCAGTAGCAGCAGTAGAGCAGTAACAGCAGTATGTAGAGCAGAGCAGTATGTAGAGCAGTAACAGCAGTATGTAGAGCAGTAACAGCAGTATGTAGCAGCAGTAGCAGCAGTATGTAGAGCAGTAACAGCAGTATGTAGAGCAGTAGAAAGCAGTATGTAGAGCAGTATGTAGCAGCAGTAGTAGAGCAGTAGCAGCAGTATGTAGAGCAGTAACAGCAGTATGTAGAGCAGTCAGTATGTCAGCAGCAGTATGTAGTAGCACAGCAGTATGTAGAGCAGTAGCAGCAGTATGTAGAGCAGTAGCAGCAGTACAGCAGTATGTAGCAGCAGTACAGCAGTAGTGAGTAGCAGTATGTAGAGCAGTAAGCAGTAGTATGTAGAGCAGTACAGTATGTAGAGCAGTAGCAGTAGAGCAGTCAGTATGTAGAGCAGTAGTAGCAGTAGTAGAGCAGTAGCAGCAGTATGTAGTAACAGCAGTATGTAGAGCAGCAGTATGTAGAGCAGTATGTAGAGCAGTATGTAGAGCAGTAAGCAGCAGTATGTAGAGCAGAGCAGTAGCAGCAGTACAGCAGTGTAGCAGCAGTCTGCAGTAGCAGCAGTATGTAGAGCAGTAACAGCAGTATGAGAGCAGTAGCAGCAGCAGCAGTATGTAGAGCAGTAACAGCAGTATGTAGAGCAGCAGGAGTCAGCACAGCAGTATGTAGAGCAGGAGCAGCAGTATGTAGAGCAGTAACAGCAGTATGTAGAGCAGTAACAGCAGTATGTAGATGTAGCAGCAGTAGTAAGCAGCAGTATGTAGAGCAGTAGCAGCAGTAAAAGTAGAGCAGTAGTAGCAGCAGCAGTATGTATCCCAGCAGTATGTAGAGCAGAGCAGTAACAGCAGTATGTAGAGCAGAGCAGTAGCAGAGCAGTATAGAGCGTCTAGCAGCAGTATAGAGCAGTAGCAGCAGTATGTAGCAGTAACAGCAGTAATTGCAGCAGTATGTAGTAGTAACAGCAGTATGTAGAGAGTAGCAGTAGTAGAGCAGTAGCAGCAGTAGTAGAGCAGTAGCAGTAGTACAGCAGTATGTAGAGCATGTAGCAGCAGCAGTATGTAGAGCAGTAGCAGCAGTATGTAGAGCAGTAACAGCAGTATGTAGAGCAGTAGCAGCAGTATGTAGAGCAGTAACAGCAGTATAGAGTAGCAGCAGTAGCAGCAGTATGTAGAGCAGTAACAGCAGTATGTAGAGCAGTAACAGCAGTATGTAGAGAGCAGTGTAGAGCACAGCAGTATGTAGAGCAGTAACAGCAGTATGTAGAGCAGTAGCAGCAGTATGTAGAGCAGCAGCAGTATGTAGAGCAGTAGCAGCAGTATGTAGAGCAGTAACAGCAGTATGTAGAGCAGTAGCAGCAGTATGTAGAGCAGTAGCAGCAGTATGTAGAGCAGTAGCAGCAGTATGTAGAGCAGTAGCAGCAGTATGTAGAGCAGTAGCAGCAGTATGTAGCAGCAGTAGAGCAGCAGCATGTAGAGCAACAGCAGTATGTAGAGCAGTAGCAGCAGTATGTAGAGCAGTAGCAGCAGTATGTAGAGCAGTAACAGCAGTATGTAGAGCAGCAGCAGTATGTAGAGGTATAACAGCAGTATGTAGAGCAGTAGCAGCAGTATGTAGAGCAGCAGCAGTATGTAGAGCAGTAGCAGCAGTATGTAGAGCAGCAGTATGTATGTAGAGCAGCAGTATGTAGAGCAGTAACAGCAGTATGTAGAGCAGTAGCAGCAGTATGTAGAGCAGTAGCAGCAGTATGTAGAGTAGCAGCAGCAGTATGTAGAGCAGTAACAGCAGTATGTAGAGCAGTAGCAGCAGTATGTAGAGCAGTAACAGCAGTATGTAGAGCAGCAGCAGTATGTAGAGCAGTAACAGCAGTAGTAGAGCAGTAGCAGCAGTATGTAGAGCAGTAACAGCAGTATGCAGTAGTGTGTAGAGCAGTAACAGCAGTATGTAGAGCAGCAGTATGTAG
>JAGTTL010000294.1:26079-36079 GCA_036851935.1 Coregonus suidteri | reverse complement strand
GAAGTTGTTCAGGGTCCTTTTGGCTCCAGACTTGGTGCATTGCCTTGCGGTAGCAGAGAAAACAGTATATGGCTTGGGTGGCTGGAGTCTTCGACAATTTTTTTGTTCGCCCCTCCATTTCCTGTAGTTCACGATCAGCTCCTTTGTCTTGCTCACGTTGAGGGAGAGGTTGTTGTCCTGGCACCACACTGTCAGGTCTCTGACCCCCTCCCTATAGGCTGCCTCATCGTCGTTTGTGATCAGGCCTACCACCGTCGTGTCGCCAGACACACACCCCTGAGGGGCCTCCATGTTGATGGTCAGCGTAGCAGATGTATTGTTGCCTACCCTCACTGCCTGGGGATTTGAAACGTGCAATGTTTGCAAATTAAATATGTACTTTACAGTAAAATGTCGGTGTCTTTCACATCATGTTATAATTTACATGTCAAAGGCGTCAGTGAAATGCGGTGGGCGAGGTCAAACGCAGGACACAGAGCTGATCAGAAAAACGTACTTTATTGGAAAGTAATCTGAGAATACACAATCTCCACACAGGGAGGAAATAACCCGCACACTAACGACTGCCGATAACAAATACAATCACACACAACACACAGTGCAAGACAGAGGGTTAAATGGGGAAGACAATACTACATAATGGGAAACAGGTGTAACCAATCAAGACAGAACAAGTCGAACATAGAAACATAGATCGGGTAGCAGCTAGTACTCCGGTGACGACGAACGCCGAAGCCTGCCCGAGCAAGGAGGAGGGGCAGCCTCGGCTGAATCCGTGACAGTACCCCCCCCCCCCCCCCCCCTTGACGCGCGGCTCCAGCCGCGGCGGCCAGGAGGACGCGGAGGGGGCGGCCAGGAGGACGCGGAGCAGGGCGGGTCGGATGGGGACGGCCAGGAGGACGCGGAGCAGGGCGGGTCGGATGACTCTGATTAATTCTTATTAATTACCGTATTAACCCCTCATTCCATGTGTCTCTCCTCAGGCCGGTGGTAGCTGGTCCACTCCAGGAGTCTGAGGTACGAGAGGTTCCTCCGCCCCCACTGGACATCGAGGGGGCTCCGGCGTACTCGGTCCTTTCCAGCTTGGATTCGAGGCACTTACTACTCGATAAGAGGGTCTGCTAAATGACTCAAATGTAAATCTTGAGGTACCAACAGGTTTCTCTTCCTACGATGGGTAACTGGTAGGCTTACTACATAAATCTGGATACTGTTACTATGGCAGCAAAATATGTTACTATGACAACAGCAGAAGATGTGCTGAGGCTAGGGAACCAGGCTGACTGATATTACATAACTGTATCCTTTAAAAATATATATATTTTAATTTTCTTTGTACAATACAAACATACAAACGACAACATACAGACGCTCACAAATATCCACACCCATCATCCCCCCTGCCCAGACCCCCACCTTCCCAGACCTGCCCCACCTGCTCACCCCCCCATCTCCAGCGCCCGCATCACTCTCCGCCACATGGCCTCAAACTGCACCATTTAGTTTCTTTCCGTCGTCCCACACACACTTTCAACATTTAGATAATAAAGCATTTTACCTTTCCATTGTGTTAACGATGGAGGATTGGTTGATGTCTCGTTTTTAAGTATACACGTTTTCAAGATTATTGACGAGGAAAGTATCGTCTGACCAATCGGGTATCTACCTGCACCCTCATATGCCATATCTTGAAATATGCAGACAGACGGATTAAAAGTGTATTTACATTGTAATTCTATATGTTAGTGTACACTTGATGAATCGTACATTTTCTTTAACTGTAATCTTGTTAGTTCTGTCCCAACACTCCCTCCATCTTGTGCTAATATCAGTTATTTTTAAGTCTTATTTGTTTGTCAGTTGGATAGGCTCTCTGCAAGAGTTTCTATATCTTACCTATCATGTGAATATTGCTCTGAAGTCCGAAAGATTTCCAAAAAAACTTTCTTGATATTACATTTTTAAGTTGAAAATATTTACATTGGTCAGTCCAAAATTGTATTTACTAAAGTCATTTACACTTTCTATGCCTTTAGGTTTCCACGTGGACCAAGTTATCGGTGAATTCTGAAAAGTTATCCAAGGATTGTTCCGTAGGGTTGTGTTTTTAAGGAATGATATTGGTTCTTGTAGAATATGTTTCATTGTCTTCCATATTGTTATAATGTTCTTAACTATGAAGTTGTTAATGTTCTTAGATTTAGACATGTGAAAAGATACTGGGGATGAGCGTACATATCTTCAATATGTTACCCATTGTTCCTCTTTAGTGCATTTAACTATATGTCGCAAGTAAAAGTCCTGGGTGGTGAGTTCATACAATTCCATGTCTGGAAGGTTAAAACCCCCCTCAGACTTAGGAAGATGTAAAACGTTCCTTTTTATTCCATGAGTTTTATTTGCCCGTATAAAGTCTGTTATGACCGAGTATACTTTTTTAAAGAATGTCTTCGGTGGGGTAATTGGTGTTACCGAGAATAAATATAAAACCTTTGGGAGCCATGCTGTTCTGAAGAGGTTTATTCTACCTGTAAGATTTATGGGAAGATGATTCTGTTTATTAGATCTGCTTTCATATTGTTGATTAATGGGATAAAGTTTATCTTTATATATCTGTTGTTTGTTGTCACTTATTAAGCATCCTAAGTATATAATATTTTTTTTGTGGTCCACTTAAAGGATTTCTGTAGATCATGACTTATTCTTTTAGTTTTTCCTATTGCCATCAGTTTTTTCCACATTCATTTTATATCATACATTTTATATCCTGAGATTGTAGAGTATTCTTTTTTTTGCAATGGGGGCATTGAGTTTTCAATATTAGTATATGTTGGTATATCAGGAGATCATCTGCAAATAAGTTTAGTTTATATTCATGTTTACGTATACTGATACCTGTTACATTTGTGTAATATCTAATACTTTCTGAAAGTGGTTCATTGCCAGTGCAAACAGGAGGGGGGAGAGAGGACATCCCTGTCTTGTGCCCTTTTCTAAAGCAATTTCATCAGATAATGTATTGATTTATATATGTTTTCATAGAAGCTTTTAAAATAGTCATTAATTGCGTTGCCATTTCGATAACACATTTTTACATTTTAGTCATTTAGCAGACGCTCTTATCCAGAGCGACTTACAGTTAGTGAGTGAATACATTATATACGTGTTTTTTGTTTTTTTTTGTTTTGTCATACTGGCCCCCCGTGGGAAACGAACCCACATCCCTGCCAGCCAAACCCTCCCCTACCTTGGACGATGCTGGACCAATTGTGCGCCGCCCATGGGTCTCCCGGTCGCGGCCGGCTGTGACAGAACCTGGACTCTAACCAGGATCTCTAATGGCACAGCGCCACTCGGGAGTCAACGCCTTTAACACTTCACCTTAAGTGTACATTAATCAATATGTAACTAAATAGTAATACATGTATTTATAACATAGTAGTTACTTGTAAATACTAAGTATTAAGGGTTATTACACAAGTGGAACAAGGATATGTAATTACAAATCAGCTTGTCGGAGGTTATTCCACGTGTAATTACTCATGATTTGTGTATGTAATTACAAGATGTATTGCTCCAAATGTAACTAACATGTTCTGTAATTACACTTCTGCAATCTCCTGCAGCACCATGTTAACACTGCATCCTAACATGTAACTTTGTTACATGTAACTACATAAGTCACTACCACTCCGTTAGCTGTTGTAACAATGAACACCCTATCATTAACTACAGCTTCAGTTATCTTATTTCCATATTATTTGGCTTGAAGGATGTACTGAATTAAATGTAAGAGCAATGTATTTACAATGGATATGCATGTAACTATAATGTTCCTACCCAGGAGCAAGCAACTTAATGTAAAGTGAAACACATAATGGTATAACCTTTGTAAATACTATGTACCTGCCTTTTGAAAAGGGACTTGGGGTTTATTTCCCTGGCTTCAACGGTGTAATGTAAGTGAAATGTTGTTCAAAATAATATAATGTCTAACGTTAATGTACTCATTAGCAAGCAGCTTCAAGTAAAATGAAACACAGTAGGGTTAACCTTTTATTTAAATTGATGCTGCAAAGTACCCGGCACAGGGTACACACAGGGTACACCCGGCTCCTTCTGGCAGGTAGCTTAGTGGTTAAGAGCGTTGTGCCAGTAACCGAAAGGTCGCTGGTTCTAATCCCCGAGCCGACTAGGTGAAAAATATGTCGTTGTGCCCTTGAGCAAGGCACAACCCTAATTGCTCCTGTAAGTCGCTCTGGATAAGAGCGTCTGCTAAATGACTAAAATGTAAAAAATGTAAGTGTTTGGCATGTTTTCACAAACGCAACCACACTTGAAATTAGTGATGGTTGGAATGTTTATATATATATTTTTAAATCACTAGATATTTGGAATTGAATGTCCTTCTTGAGGCACTGTGCAACAAACAACTCACCTTTAAATATTCTACATCGAAAGGAAATGGAAATACTAAAATAATAAATAAATAATGGTCTGAACTCGAATAGTTCATTTTGAAAGATAACATCATGACTTATCTGACAAACAACGTCTCTGATCTTACAGCTTGGAATGGTCTTGACAAAACATTTCCTCTAGGGGGTGCACGCTAAGAGTGGAAATCTTACAGCTGATATACTAATCGGATGTCTTTGAAGAGTTGAGAGAGTACTCCTTTCTTATTTTCTTTACCCAACCACTCAATAAAATGGAGATGCTTCTTTCAACTTTTTTTTGGGGGGGGGGGTCCGATTCCCCCTTAGCCTCCAGACCTGCTCCTTGTATTCTCTGCCACGCTCTTTCAACATCCTGTGTGAGGATCCACAAAGTTGTTTGTGTGGTTGACTGTCTGATGATTGTAACCCAGCCTATTCAGAGACCTCCAGCAGTCACTCAGAATGGGGGAACCTCTTCGCACATGTCGTCTGATGACGGGGATTAAAGGTTTCCTGTGAACGGTTTTCCACCGTTTTAAGAACTGTGCCCCGTCTGTTGTGCTTGACCTCCAGCATCCCAAACACCCAACTCTGTCTTCTCCACGCTGGCCCCAATCCTTCCACAATTGTACTGAAAGATAGGAACAAGTGCATGTCGTTATTTTGTGACGGTGAGTTGGCCAGTGGTATGTCACGCCTAGGAACGGCGGGGGATCAGTAAATCCATGGGAACTAGCATAATGTCACTTATGACACAAGCTAAGGTCTGATGGGTGAAGTTATGTAATGTTGAAAGACCCGAAACATGATCCTAGGAAACATCACTGATGATGTGTCCAAGAGCACAGAGATGTACACTAACCTGTCAAAAGTTTTAAAACACCTAGTCATTCAAGGGTGTTTATTTATTTTTTACTATTTTCTACATTGTAGAATAATAGTGAAGACATCAGAACTATGAAATACCACATATGGAATCATGTAGTAACCAAAAAAGTGTTAAACAAATCAAAATAGATATTATATTTGAGATTCTTTAAATAGCCACCCTTTGCCTTGATGACAGCTTTGCACAACTTGGATCTGTCACCACCAATCTCCGTACAGAACTTGACCCAATTTGGAAATCCTCCCTCCTCTCGAACCTCCTCAAGGCTTTGTTGCAGACCTTCAATAATATGACAGGTAAGACAAATGTTAGTGATATGAGAAGACTTGAGCGTCCCAGGGAAGCATGACCATCAACTTCTATAGGAGGGGCACCGAAATCAAATCTCGCTTAGGGTCCCAAATCGTCTTGAGCTGACACTGCTCCTGTCTCATGTGGAAAATACACTTCAATGGAAGTTGTCATAAAATAACTGAGTTTGAGTTTGTCCGTTGTTGCTATTTGCACTGTAATGCAATGTAAACATTTTAATATTTGATAAAACACTCAGCCTATATTCAGTCAGCAAAACATATTTTTTTTTTTTTATTCAAACAAATTGAGTAATCAAAGTATTAACTGACAGATTGATGATCAAAATAGTTGTTAGTTGCAGCTCTAAAAACAGTACTCAAAACACAATTGTAACAGCTTTTACTTCATTTGCCTGAATAGTGTAGGTTCAAAGGATAATAAATGAGGGCAGCAGCAGTGTTCCCGGCCTGACACCATGACAAGTAACCTAAATACCTGTGGAAAACACTGGTCGGGATGGGTGACAAAGTAAGCTAATTGTTGAATATCTTTGGGAGCCCCTTTAAGCTGTCCAGTAAATAATACATGAAATATCCCAAAAGCATGATTATTAAAAACACCCTTTTAATATACCGTTTGTAAGTGAGCTAAAATTGAGCTAAAAGTGAGCAAAAATTTCTCAGAGTGAATATAGGTAAACACAATTGTTCATAATTATGTGTTGATCGACAACTGTAACAATCACAACGCACCTCTCACCTTTCTCAGGCTTTTCGTCATTCTTGTCAGGGTCCTTGAGCTCCGTGCAATGCCATCCTCTATAATATCAACCTGCCCCCGTGCAAATCTGCAATATTGCAACAAAGGAATTAACAAATCAGATCAATAGTATACGACAACAGAAACCCAAATCATCTTTCCATAAATGAAACCCACGGTAGGCCCCAGACTCATTTTGGTAACACAACCTTAATTTGCCCTTAAACCACATTCTCTTCAGCCTGGAGAGACCTGCTCGCCATACCTTGTTTCCACTTCTGAAACTAACCTGTGCCACGAAACACTAACTAACATGCAATTACTTAGCAGAGAGCGCCACACTCACCAGTACCTTGTGTATGGTTGCTATGCTTCATTTTACTGGGGGCTGAAAGAGCATGGCCTTTCTGTGGGTGACTGCTATTAACAAACAAAGTGGTCAAAATGATGTATTTTCTGACCTTGGCAAGTCTACCACTAGCCCAACAATTGAATCATCAATGAAGCATACCCATCCCCAGTGTAAAAACAAAACAGAAAAAAAGTGTTAGGGATTTCTGGAAGCCCTTTTGGGTGATTCAGCCCATGATTGTGAGCCACTTTCTAAAAATGTAATTATCCAAAACGTTCTTAGTGTGTCAAATTCATTAACCTACCGATGAAAGAAATGTTAACCCAATCCGTAAGTGGAACCCGAGAAAACATTGAATTCTTCCGGATGGAGCAGGAGGGAGCCTGATGATGCATCCTTTTGTTTTTGACAAGTCCTGCAAGGAAACGTTTAACTCAGACACAGGTGCGTGTTTTAGAGACTGCCACTAAGTGATCATTGAAACGGAACGTCGGCTAATTAATTATATTCCTTTCAATTCCATTCTACTATGATTATCAATTAACTTTTTTTCAGTAGCAGTAGGAATACATCCTCATTGTAGGAAATAGGAGAACAAAAGCTTTCCAGACAGACATGAAACATCTTGAGTGGTAGGCTGCAGGCCAAAGGTAGACCAGAAGGGTGTGCGTCTCCTCTTCACTCGCATTGACCCTTGACCCGTATATCATTTCACCAGCCGGAACACATTTTTTTTTTTTTTATGTTGCTATGAACATTCATTGAAGAGAATAATCTAAGCTTTTTCCAGTGGCCAGTGTCCTTCGTAATTGCAGTCCAGAGTGTCCAGAGTTGGAATGCAGCTTGGAGACAGAGGAGCGTGGGACCTTGTAGAAAGACTGGAAATCACATTTCTCGAGCAACACATACACAATTATGAAGGACACTGGCCACTGGAAAAGCTTAGATTATTCTCTTCAATGCATGTTCATAGCAAAAAAAAATGTTTTATGTGTTCCGGCTGGTGAAATGATATATTGGTCAATGTCAGCCCAGTTAGTTAGTTGGCCCGGCAGTGTACAGGCCTAGATCCTATGAGACTAGCTACATACCAGCTCAAGATTAAAGTTAGATTCACTGTATATTAACATATTTAAACAGTTCTTACACTACTCCTCATTTCAAACTTTCCCAAAGTTCTCTAGGCCAATCAATACCGGTTGTAACGTTAATTTACCGTATGTATCCATCTTTGCACGCATGCCGGAAAAAGTTCTGCTTGTGGCCACAGATGGGACACCTCACATATTTCTTGAGCAGGCCTTTCTTCTTGATAACCTTCTTTTTAGTTTGTACAGTAATAACCCACAAGACATGCCACCAGAGGTCTCTTCACAGTCCCCAAGTCCAGAACAGACTATGGGAGGCACACAGTACTACATAGAGCCATGACTACATGGAACTATATTCCACATCAGGTAACTGATGCAAGCAGTAAAATCAGATTAAAAAAGAGATTAAAAAACACGGGGACTGTGAAGCAACACCAACAGAGGCACTGACACATGCATACACACACACAATAACATACACACTATACACACACGTACACATGGATTTTATACTGTAGATATGTGGTAGTGGAGTAGGGGCCTGAGGGCACACAGTGTGTTGTGAAATCTGCTATGAATGTATTGGAATGTTTTTAAAATTGTATGAACTGCCTTAATGTTGCTGGACCCCAGGAAGAGTAGTTTCTGCCTTGGCAGGAACTAATGGGGATCCTTAATAAAATACAAATACCACCACCACCACCATCACCACCATCATCATCATCACCATCACCATCACCACCATCATCAGTCATATAAATAACAATACAAATACATTCACCTCTGAAGGTAAATTATGTAATCTTGCTCTGATTTGTCATCCTAAGGTGTAGCATAGTTTTGCTTGATAAAATCAATTTTTATATTAATAAATGTAGGAACTGGGTTCTACAGTTTGAACCCCTGCTGTCTCTGGCTCCCACACCCATACGCCCAGCCATCTAGATGTGTGAAAGTTAGTGTATAAGCTAATGATCCATCATGTATGACATTCCTGGGAGTGTGTAAACTTACATTTTGTATTACCATATCATTTTTGTATGTTCTCTATAGTTAGGTACTTGTAAATGTATCAATTGACCAATTCGGCACATTTGGGCAGACTTGATACAAAATAGTCCAGTATTGCAATGCTTCACTGGATCAATCTGAAACTTTGCACACACAATGCTGCCATCTAGTGGCCAAAATCTAAATTGTGCCTAAACTGCGATATTATAGTGGCCTTTCTCTCTCATAGATGATGGAACAAAACAAAAAAATAGAAAACGCATGTTTTTTTTGTTTGTATCATCTTTTACCAGATCTAATGTGTTATATTCTCCTACATTAATTTCACATTTCCACAAACTTCAAAGTGTTTCCTTTCAAATGTTATCAATAATATGCATATCCTTGCTTCAGGTCCTGAGCTACAGGCAGTGTTAGATTTGGGATGTCATCTTAGGCGAAAATTGAATAAAGGGTCAGATCCTTAAGAGGTTAATGACATCTTTAAGAATATCTTATAACGTTATGACGAATGCCCTTGTTTTTGATTTTAGTGTCTGTGTCAAGTCCCTCTGACCATACAAGTGAAAATATGAAAATTGAGATGCTGAAGATGAAGATCAAGATGGAGGCTTTGGAAGAAGAGCGGGACTTCCTCCGCAAAACTGTTAACCAGTTGTATGGTAAGATAATGTCAGTCGTCTGCTTCAAATCAAATAAAATGTTATTGGTCACGTACACATTTTTAGCAGATGTTATTGCGGGTGTAGCGAAATGTTTCCATATCTGTCTGGGTTTTTGCCAACATAATTGCTGTCAAGCCAACCCAATTTGTCATTAAAGAAGAGAAGGTGGCTTATATCGCTGATAATGACTGTAACCAATCATCTGCTGGCTGACATTAGCCTGCTCTTTTATTCCTCCCTTTACTGTAGACTATCTCCCTTGGACCAAGTCCTGCCTCTTCCGTCGGTAAGTTAATTTGCATTGTTTTAATGCCATCTTTAAAGTTTTGTTTTAGAGTAAGGGGCCGAGAACTTTCACATACAATAACAGTCACAGTAGTTAAGATGATGATAATGATGATAATGATGATAATGATGATAATGATGATAATGATGATAATGATGATAATGATGATAATGATGATAATGATGAAGTTGGACTCTAGAGCTAAACTTTACTA
>JAGTTL010000294.1:0-25579 GCA_036851935.1 Coregonus suidteri | reverse complement strand
GCTCTATGATGCAGCTAAAAGCTGTACATGGTCCCAATGAAATAAATAACAATTAAATCACTAAATACATACATACATACTTAAATTAGTTGTGTTGAAAATGTTAGCCTAATGCAATTCGGACCATGAATCCACATATGTGGACATAATTTTTCTCTAAAAGTACATCATATCAAAGATGATACTTAGTTTTTATTCTAATTAGTTCCAATAAGCCCAAATAGCAAAGAGAAATAAAAAAATGCATGTAAAAAAACAGCTTGGGCCTTAAGAGGTTAAGAATGTGAAATGTCAGAATAATAGTAGAGAGAATGATTTATTTCAGCTTTTATTTCTTTCATCACATTCCCAGTGGGACAGAAGTTTACATACACTCAATTAGTATTTGGTAGCATTGCCTTTAACTTGGGTCAAACGTTTTGGGTAGCCTTCCACAATAAGTTTGGTGAATTTTTTGGCCCATTCCTCCCGACAGAGCTGGTGTAACTGAGTCGCACACACTTTTTCAGTTCCGCCCATCCATTTTCTATAGGATTGAGGTCAGGGCTTTGTGATGGCCACCCCAATACCTTGACTTTGTTGTCCTTAAGCCATTTTGCCACAACTTTGGAAGTATGCTTGGGGTCATTGTCGATTTGGAGACCCATACTTTACATTTTAGTTATTTAGCAGACGCTCTTATCCAAAGCGACTTACAGTTAGTGCGTGCATACATTATTTTTTATTTTATTTTTCATACTGTCCCCCGTGGGAATCGAACCCACAACCCTGGCGTTGCAAACGCCATGCTCTACCAACTGAGCAACCCTGCCGGCCATTCCCTCCCCTACCCTGGACGACACTGGGCCAATTGTGCGCCGCCCATGGGTCTCCCAGTCGGCTACGACAGAGCCTGGATTCGAACCAGGATCGCTAGTGGCACAGCGATGCAGTGCCTTAGACCACTGCGCCACTCCATATGCGACCAAGCTTTAACTTCCTGACTGATGTCTTGAGATGTTGCTTCAATATGTCCACATAATTTCCCTTCCTCATGATGCCATCTATTTTGTGAAGTGCACCAGTCCCTCCTGCAGCAAAGCATCCCCACAGCATGATGCTGCCACCCCTGTGCTTCACGGTTGGGATGGTGTTCTTCGGCTTGCAAGCAAACCCCTTTTTTCCTCCAAACATAACGATGGTCATTATGTCCAAAACAGTTCTATTTTTGTTTAATCAGACCAGAGGACATTTCTCCAAAAAGTAAGATCTTTGTCCCCATGCAGTTGCAAACACCGTAGTCTGGCTTTTATATGGCGGTTTTGGAGCAGTGGCTTCTTCCTTGCTGAGCGGCCTTTCAGGTTATGTCGATATAGGACTCGTTTTACTGTGGATATAGATACTTTTGTACCTGTTTCCTCCAGCATCTTCACAAGGTCCTTTGCTGTTGTACTGGGATTGATTTGCACTTTTCGCACCAAAGTACGTTCATCTCTAGGAGACAGAACGCGTCTCCTTCCTGAGCGGTATGACGGCTGCGTGGTCCCATGGTGTTTATACTTGCATACTATTGTTTGTACAGATGAACGTGGTACCTTCAGGCGTTTGGAAAATTGCTCCCAAGGACGAACCAGACTTGTGGAGGTCTACCATTTTTTTTTCTGAGGTTTTGGCTGATTTCTTTTGATTTCCCCATGATGTCAAGCATAGAGGCACTGAGTTTGAAGGTAGGCCTTGAAATACAACCACAGGTACACCTCCAATTGACTCGAATGATGTCAATTAGCCTATCCAAAGCTTCTAAAGCCATGACATCCTTTTCTGGAATTTTCCAAGCTGTTTAAAGGCACAGTCAACTTAGTGTATGTAAACTTCTGACCCACTGGAATTGTGATACAGTGAATTATAAGTGAAATAATCTGTCTGTAAACAATTGTTGGAAAAATTACTTGTGTCATGCACAAAGTAGATGTCCTCACCGACTTGCCAAAACTGTAGTTTGTTAACAAGACATTTGTGGAGTGGTTGAAAAAACGAGTTTTAATGACTCCAAACTAAGTGTATGTAAACTTCCGACTTCAACTGTAACTCACTGTCTCAGAGAGTCAGAGATGGTAAAGTTGTATTATTGGTGTGTGGGTATCTTTTTTTTGTTGTTGAGCCAGGCAAACAAATCTATTCAGACCTGGATAGATCTGTTGAGTTTTTGGAGATAAAAAAAGTTCTGCCGTAACGTGCACATTAGACTGTATGCATAAGCTTGTCATGAGTAATTTAGCAATTTGACATCACTGGACTGTGAATTTACTGTACAGAGTCATACAAGCCTTTGTGGTTTCAGTGCATCATGTGTAATAAATAACCTGTCAGTCATCATAACTGCATGTCTCCATAACATGGAAAGTGGCAAATTGTTCAAAAACTGTTATTAAGTTATACGACAACCGAATGAACACTCAAATAAAGTTTTACTAAGTCTTCTGATGACTTCAAAATGAGTTTTTCCAAACAGGTGGATTAAACTTTTTTTTTTTTTTTTTTTTTTTTACAAACTAGTTTATTTGAGAAGTTCAATTACCTACAAGTAGAGAAAACGTTGCAGAAAATTATCATAACATTTTGCTCAAAACACAGTTATTTAGAAGTTAAAAATAGGTATTTCTTTACCTTTGTTCTGGGGTGGTGGGAAGGAATGTCGAACCAAACCTAAAGCGCTAGAGACCATTGATTTATGAATTGATGTCAGAGGCTACATCCCAAATGGAACCCTAATCCCTTTATAGTGGACTACTTTTGACAAGGGCCCATAGAGCTCTGGTCAAAAGTAGTGCACTAAATAGGGAATAGGGTGGCATTTGAGACATACACAGGGGTTCAGGCAGCATACAAACAACACAAAACAACCAACCTGTTGTGCCTCCGAGTCCGTCTAGGAAACACACACATTCATTAAAGGGGGATTTCACCCTGGCTACGGCATATAGTCATTACTATATTAACAACAATACGTTTTTTTATCATAATCATCATCCAAACCACAAGCTAGAACGAGCAAATTTTAATTTCACTGATAGAATCGGGATGTTTTTACATTTATTTTAGTTTTTTTTAGCAGACGCTCTTATCCAGAGAAATTAGGGTTAAGTGCCTTGCTCAAGGGCACATCGACAGATTTTTTCACCTAGTCGGCTCGGGGATTCAAACCAGCGACCTTTCGATTACTGGCCCAACACTCTTAACCACTAAGCTACCTGCCGTCCTAGTGTACATTCGTCTGCTCATAGTGAATAACAAAGCCCGGCATTCATAGCAAGTGCAGATGCTGCCCCGCTAGGCAATTAGGGTAAAGTGCCTTGCTCAAAGGCACATCGACAGATGCAGATGCTGCCCCGCTAGGTAGATGGGGCGTGCCCACAAACTTGGTATTTTCATTTAGGCAGATACCCGCTACGTAACTTGATGGCGTTGTCTACTTCGAATGACCAACACATAGTAATTTCAGAACTTCTCTAGGCAACATGTTTTTGAAAACATTTTTATTAATTTTTTTCACTAATGTTTGTCATCATGCCCTTGTGGTGTTCTGTGTCTGATTTGATTCATTAGGATCCCCATACATTACACATACAGTACATGTCAGTACATACACACAGCAAGTAGGTCACATGGGGGGATTGTTGCCGTGACGTATTGCTTTATTTTGTTTTTTGAATCCAGGTTTGCTGTTCACTTGCGCTATATAAGATGGAAGGGAGTTCCGCACTCGTGGCTCTGTATAATACTGTACGTTTCCTTGAATTTGTTCTGGACCTGGGGACTGTGAAACAGTGGAGGCTCCACAGAGGAGGAAGGGGAGGACATCCTCCTCAGTAAATTTCATAAGATTAAAATAGTGAAATATTTAAAAAAGTTATAATTTTTAGATAAAACTATACTAAATATATTCACGTCACCACATAACTGATTAAAACCCACTGTTTTGCAATGAAGGTCTACAGTAGCCTCAGTAGCACTCTGTAGGGTAGCACCATGGTATAGCCGGAGGACAGCTAGCTTCCGTCCTCCTCTGTGTACATTGACCTCAATACAAAACCTAGGAGGCTCATGGTTCTCACCCCCTTCCATAGACATACACAGTAATTATGACAACTTCCGGAGGATGTCCTCCAGCCTATCGGAGCTCTTGCAGCATGAACTGACATGTTGTCCACCCAATCAAAGAATCAGATAATTAATCTAGTACTGAAAGCATAAACTACAGATAGCTGGCACTTCAGTGCATAAAATGTAGTAAGTAGTTGACTCAAAGAGAGAGAAAGACAATAGTTGAACAGTTTTTGAACAAATTAATTTATTCCAAAATGAAGGCAAAGCAAGAGATAAATAGAGAGAGAGAGAGATTGGTTGAGGGAAAAGTATTTGATCCCCTGCTGATTTTGTACGTTTGCCCAATGACAAAGACATGATCAGTCTATAATTTTAATGGTAGGTTTATTTGAACTGTGAGAGACAGAATAACAACAAAAAAATCCAGAAAAACGCATGTCAAAAATGTTATAAATGTATTTGCATTTTAATGAGGGAAATAAGTATTTGACCCCTCTGCAAAACATGACTTAGTACTTGGTGGCAAAACCCTTGTTGGCAATCACAGAGGTCAGACGTTTCTTGTAGTTGGTCACCAGGTTTGCACACATCTCAGGAGGGATTTTGTCCCACTCCTCTTTGCAGATCTTCTCCAGTCATTAAGGTTTCGAGGCTGACGTTTGGCAACTCGAACCTTCAGCTCCCTCCACAGATTTTCTATGGGATTAAGGTCTGGAGACTGGCCAGGCCACTCCAGGACCTTAATGTGCTTCTTCTTGAGCCACTCCTTTGTTGCCTTGGCCTTGTGTTTTGGGTCATTGTCATGCTGGAATACCCATCCACGACCCATTTTCAATGCCCTGGCTGAGGGAAGGAGGTTCTCACTCACCCAAGATTTGACGGTACATGGCCCCGTCCATCGTCCCTTTGATGCGGTGAAGTTGTCCTGTCCCCTTAGCAGAAAAACACCCCCAAAGCATAATGTTTCCACCTCCATGTTTGACGGTGGGGATGGTGTTCTTGGGGTCATAGGCAGCATTCCTCCTCCTCCAAACACGGCGAGTTGAGTTGATGGCAAAGAGCTAAATTTTGGTCTCATCTGACCACAACACTTTCACCCAGTTCTCCTCTGAATCATTCAGATGTTCATTGGCAAACTTCAGACGGGCCTGTATATGTGCTTTCTTGAGCAGGGGGACCTTGCGGGCGCTGCAGGATTTCAGTCCTTCACGGCGTAGTGTGTTACCAATTGTTTTCTTGGTGACTATGGCCCCAGCTGCCTTGAGATCATTGACAAGATCCTCCCGTGTAGTTCTGGGCTGATTCCTCACCGTTCTCATGATCATTGCAACTCCACGAGGTGAGATCTTGCATGGAGCCCCAGGCCGAGGGAGATTGACAGTTATTTTGTGTTTCTTCCATTTGCGAATAATCGCACCAACTGTTGTCACCTTCTCACCAAGCTGCTTGGCGATGGTCTTGTAGCCCATTCCAGCCTTGTGTAGGTCTACAATCTTGTCCCTGACATCCTTGGAGAGCTCTTTGGTCTTGGCCATGGTGGAGAGTTTGGAATCTGATTGATTGATTGCTTCTGTGGACAGGTGTCTTTTATACAGGTAACAAGCTGAGATTAGGTGCATTCCCTTTAAGAGTATGCTCCTAATCTCAGCTCGTTACCTGTATAAAAGACCTGGGAGCCAGAAATCTTTCTGATTGAGAGGGGGTCAAATACTTATTTCCCTCATTAAAATGCAAATCAATTTATAACATTTTTGACATGCGTTTTTCTGGATTTCTGTTGTTGTTATTCTGTCTCTCACTGTTCAAATAAACCTACCATTAAAATTATAGACTGATCATGTCTTTGTCAGTGGGCAAACGTACAAAATCAGCAGGGGATCAAATACTTTTTTCCCTCACTGTATATTTTTACTTTCACTTTCACTTAGCTGAATGCAGCTAGCTAGTGTAGCCAACTCAAACACCCGGCTCAAACAGTAATGGATGCTATGTTATCTAGCTGGATATGGCTATCCAACACTGGAACTCTTTCAAGTCAAGGTAAGCTTTTGGTTTTATTAATTTATTGCCACTGGGACCCGCCGGTGTAGCTGCTAAACGGCTTTCTGACTGTACACTGTACTGCATGATTGTAGCTGGTTTACTAACGCGTTAGGTCTAGTAGCTATGTTGACTATGACATGACAATTATGTAGGCTGTGTGTAGCGGTCATGATATGAAGGTTTAGCTTGGAAAGGTTTTTTCGCCTGGTCACAGATAGGGCTGTGGCGTTCACAAAATTTAGTCAGTCGGTGATTGTCAAGCAAATAACTGCCGGTCTCACGGTAATTGACCGTTAATTAACATACACATTTAACAGTTCCTGGCTTCCACACATAGCCTACAAGCCACTGATGCAGACCTTTGGAACATCTACATTTAAAAAAGTCTAATAAATCCATGTAATATAGGCTACGCCTTCACAATAAATCCATTATTTATTTTAGACAGGTCTAAAGAAACATGATATGAAGAAAATGTAATCTATTTCAGAAGAACAGAATAGCATACTCTGAGTTGTCCTTATGTTAGGCTCTGATCTGGCTATACCATATGGCTGTGGGCTACACTAGTTCATTTAGCAGACAAGATTAGCTTAGAATTCCGTGGCATTATTTTATATTATTTTATAGTATGAAGAATACAATTGAACATAGCTGAATAAAATAGAAAGGATATTTTCTCCAAACGATTTGAGGGAGTGTGCATATGCGGCTATTCTGTGTTGAGCGGTTAACAAAGAAATAGGTACTCCTATAAGCTTAATTTAGAGTTATTTATCCATCTTTAGTTCTGATACAAACGTTGGGCTATGTTTAGATTTTTAATACATTCTAAGACTGCATGATGAGACAAATTATGATTTGAAAAAAGTTGCATGAAAGGCATGAGCTCTGTTTTGTTTTTTGCGCAGGCTGTACACACTTCATCAGTCTCTCATTCACAATTTGACAAGCACTTGATAATGCCTAGAATTTCCCGGCGGCATACCCTTTGTGTGGCCGTAATGCCCCCTAAAGAAATCCATGCCTTTTGCGGCCAGTGTTCGTTGTGCCCTTGGGCTGAATATAATAATGATAATTCCCTTCTCCCTGAGTGCTGCCCGCTCTGAAGCACCTCTCACTCATATGGCTCTCCATCACGTGGTCTTTATCACAGGCTACAAGTGAAGACAGACACATTGGGGACGCAACTGCGCCCGTCCTTATCCAATTCCGAGGTGCATATTGAAGATATTGGAAGAACTGTCCACATTTACTTTTCGTCAGCCAACAAGATGAGTAGGCCTAACGAACAGCAAAAGCACTAATCTATGTCAATCTACTATCCCCCATAGTACAGAAGTTGACATATTCTATTCAATAAATAAATATTCCAAACATAGTTGTGGGATGCGATAGATCCCAAATTAATACAACCACTAGCATCAAAAAAACTGTTTTACGGAATGAGGCTGACGCAACAGATCAGAACGTTTAGCTTAAAATGTTGATAAACTATTAGGCTATTTCTTCACATTATAAGCGCAGCAATGCGCACACGGCAGTAGGCAATAAGTGGGAATGTTCCATTAGCGGGAAAATTACATTATCAAAAGTGACCGCAAATGCGATTGTACATGTAATGCTTTTATTATAAAGGTGCATTTTTATGGTGAAAATTATCTCCCCTTAACTTGAAACTCACGCACTTCTTAGGTATGCCAGTTAGGCTCTACACCCCTTGTAAAGCGGATTAATGTACTTAATTTTAAGAAGTTATTTGGCCACTTTAGTTGTGATACAAACCTTATTAAAACATATAGGCCTATGGGCTAGGCTACATGACTATGATTTTTTTTAAAGCCGCAAAAAAAAGGCATTGTTTCATGCCTTATGCTGGGCATCATTCACAAGTGATAATATATAATTCACAAGTGATAGGCTAATATTGTCAACCATCAGACTATTCTTAATTTAATCTTGTTTTTACATATAATACACTGCTCAAAAAAATAAAGGGAACACTTAAACAACACATCCTAGATCTGAATAAATAAAATAATCTTATTAAATACTTTTTTCTTTACATAGTTGAATGTGCTGACAACAAAATCACACAAAAATTATCAATGGAAATCAAATTGATCAACCCATGGAGGTCTGGATTTGGAGTCACCCTCAAAATTAAAAGTGGAAAACCACACTACAGGCTGATCCAACTTTGATGTAATGTCCTTAAAACAAGTCAAAATGAGGCTCAGTAGTGTGTGTGGCCTCCACGTGCCTGTATGACCTCCCTACAACGCCTGGGCATGCTCCTGATGAGGTGGCGGATGGTCTCCTGAGGGATCTCCTCCCAGACCTGGACTAAAGCATCCGCCAACTCCTGGACAGTCTGTGGTGCAACGTGGCGTTGGTGGATGGAGCGAGACATGATGTCCCAGATGTGCTCAATTGGATTCAGGTCTGGGGAACGGGCGGGCCAGTCCATAGCATCAATGCCTTCCTCTTGCAGGAACTGCTGACACACTCCAGCCACATGAGGTCTAGCATTGTCTTGCATTAGGAGGAACCCAGGGCCAACCGCACCAGCATATGGTCTCACAAGGGATCTGAGGATCTCATCTCGGTACCTAATGGCAGTCAGGCTACCTCTGGTGAGCACATGGAGGGCTGTGCGGCCCCCCAAAGAAATGCCACCCCACACCATGACTGACCCACTGCCAAACCGGTCATGCTGGAGGATGTTGCAGGCAGCAGAACGTTCTCCACGGCGTCTCCAGACTCTGTCACGTCTGTCACATGTGCTCAGTGTGAACCTGCTTTCATCTGTGAAGAGCACAGGGCGCCAGTGGCGAATTTGCCAATCTTGGTGTTCTCTGGCAAATGCCAAACGTCCTGCACAGTGTTGGGCTGTAAGCACAACCCCCACCTGTGGACGTTGGGCCCTCATACCACCCTCATGGAGTCTGTTTCTGACCGTTTGAGCAGACACATGCACATTTGTGGCCTGGTGGAGGTCATTTTCCAGGGCTCTGGCAGTGCTCCTCCTGCTCCTCCTTGCACAAAGGCGGAGGTAGCGGTCCTGCTGCTGGGTTGTTGCCCTCCTACGGCCTCCTCCATGTCTCCTGATGTACTGGCCTGTCTCCTGGTAGCGCCTCCATGCTCTGGACACTACGCTGACAGACACAGCAAACCTTCTTGCCACAGCTCGCATTGATGTGCCATCCTGGATGAGCTGCACTACCTGAGCCACTTGTGTGGGTTGTAGACTCCGTCTCATGCTACCACTAGAGTGAAAGCACTGCCAGCATTCAAAAGTGACCAAAACATCAGCCAGGAAGCATAGGAACTGAGAAGTGGTCTGTGGTCACCACCTGCAGAACCACTTCTGTCTTGCTAATTGCCTATAATTTCCACCTGTTGTCTATTCCATTTGCACAACAGCATGTGACATTTATTGTCAATCAGTGTTGCTTCCTAAGTGGACAGTTTGATTTCACAGAAGTGTGATTGACTTGGAGTTACATTGTGTTGTTTAAGTGTTCCCTTTATTTTTTTGAGCAGTGTATATGTGTGAAATTAGTTTTGATTTAGAATGGACCATTATCACACACCTGTCTCAGAACAGGGGCAGAGGGGAAAAAAGTACATGTCATCTATGCACTTAAGCGAATGGAGGACGCTTTTCCCGTGGTTCATTTTCATGCCAGCCAGGTAGGCTATACTCTGTTTTAAAGCAAAGCAATGTGCTTAATATTAGGAAAGTTGAGAAATTAATATAGTAGGCCTAGCCTATAGAAAGCTGATGGGATCCTCCTCTTTTTAATAGAGGCCATCAAAACTGTTTTCTCACGCAATTGCATAGCCTATAGAAATGATGCGCAACATGAGCTCATGGGCTCTCATGCAGTGATTGATTAGATTTTCGAATACATTTGCATGGTCAGTGATTAGAGGGACAATAGAGTGCTGAGTACCAGGCAGTTAGCAAGTTTGGTAGGCTACTAATGACCATCAGATGCATCAGAGCTTGGAGAATATGGCGACCAAAGATCATCAGAGGGATTTTCAGGCTGAACTGACGGGGTAAATACACCTCTACATACACCTCTAAATACACCTCCGCTGTCTTAAACCATGATCTCAGTGATCACTGCCTTATTGCCTGCGTCCGTAACGGGTCCGCGGTCAAATGACCACCCCTCATCACTGTCAAACGCTCCCTAAAACACTTTAGCGAGCAGGCCTTCCTAATTGACTTGGCCCCAGGTATCCTGGATGGATATACATTTACATTACATTTACGTCATTTAGCAGACGCTCATATCCAGAGCAACTTACAAATTGGTGCATTCGCCCATTTATTTTATTTTTTTATTTTTAGGGGGGGGGTAGAAGGATTACTTTATCCTATCCCAGGTATTCCTTAAAGAGGTGGGGTTTCAAATGTCTCCGGAAGGTGGTGAGTGAGTGACTCCGCTGTCCTGGCGTCGTGAGGGAGCTTGCTCCACCATTGGGGTGCCAGAGCAGCGAACAGTTTTGACTGATATAGATCTCATTCCGTCAGTAGAGGATGCCTGGTTGTTCTTTAAAAGTAATTTCCTCTCAAATTGCCAGTGTTAATACTAATTGTAATTATTTTGCACTATAGCCTATTTATTGCCTTACCTCCATAACTTGCTAAATTTGCACACACTGTATATATATTTTATGTTGTATTTTTGACTTTATGTTTTGTTTTACCCCATATGTAACTCTGTGTTGTTGTTTTTATCGCACTGCTTTGCTTTATCTTGGCCAGGTCGCAGTTGTAAATGAGAACTTGTTCTCAACGGGCTTACCTGGTTAAATAAAGGTTAAAAAAATAAAAAATAATAATAATCAATTTCGACGACAGCTAAGAAGTGATGCGATACCATCGTTTTCTTCCTTCACCACAAAACGGAAGATTTTCACATAGAAGTAATATAACGTTAGCTAGCTTCCTAGTGTAGCTGGACTATGTACGTTAGCTAACTAGCTAATGTAACGGTCCTGTATTGAACTCTGAAAGCTATCAGCTAAATCATATAGCTAGCTAGCTATCTTTTGGATACACACTGTCTGACTGGTAGCTACATTCAGCAGAGTAAACACGTTTGTTTATTCGTTCTATCTTTGACTAACGTTAGCTAACATATAGCTATCCGGTAGCCCTCTATTCCACCCTTGTCTGGAAAACACTCCATTACTAAAAATAGAATTGTTGATATAAGCTAACTCACTCTCTGTTTGAGTGTTGGTAGCAATGATGAATGTGTATAAGTCATCTATGGTTGGTTAGTTTGTTCTCAGCTGGCTAGCAATCTTTGCTGCCAATTTAGTGATGCTAACTAGCTAACAGTTAGCTGACAATATTGAAATGTCCATGTGTACTAAGCTAGCCAGTTTAATAGGGATCAATAACAATTAGTGAGGTGGTTAAATTGTGTGTGTTTTGGTGTAGGTGGTACAGAATCTGATTTCACCAGCGTGTGTTTCCAATGCCTAGCTCTGCACAAGGTGAAGGTAAGTTTGATAAACAATTTACAAGCGGACTGCCAAGATAGCTCATTTTACAGTCACTATGGCATAAACATGAATTGGGTAGTGTTTGTATGGTTTGTGTTCTGGGCTTACAGGTGGTTAGATGTGGCCTGAGAACCACAGAGTACCTTCCAGACCACGTTATCAATTTAGTCTACCCTTTTTCTCTTTTTACCTTTTCTCTTTGTAAAATGCAGGTCATCTGGAGTTCTTCCACAGGGCCCTGCTGAACAATACCCCAAAGCGGCAGCATTTTGGGTACACGAGCATGAGGGAGGGGACAAACCTTGCGGTTATGGAGCACAACAATACTGTGGGACAGAAACCAGTAAGGGACACAGAAAGGTATAAAATCAAGACTACAACAGTAATGACACAACCACCTCATTCTCCTCTCTGTAGATTCTCTAAACACAATACAAAGACACGTCTGTCAAAGTCAATGGGCTGGGGGAGGGGTTTGTGGTTGTGCTTAGAGACAGTAAATGTATTGTTGTGTATGAGAACGATTGAAAGGTGCCATTTCTCCTCAATCTCCACACACAACAATACATACTGTGTAAGACCTGCCCTCTTAAGACTTTTCACACATTCTGCAGCCCCCCAGCCCATTCACTTAGTTCACACCTTCTGCAGCCCCCCCAGCCCATTCACTGTGTTCACACCTTCTGCAGCCCCCCCAGCCCCATTCACTGTGTTCACACCTTCTGCAGCCCCCCAGCCCATTCACTTTGTTCACACCTTCTGCAGCCCCCCCAGCCCATTCACTGTGTTCACACCTTCTGCAGCCCCCCAGCCCATTCACTTAGTTCACACCTTCTGCAGCCCCCCAGCCCATTCACTTAGTTCACACCTTCTGCAGCCCCCCCCAGCCCATTCACTGTGTTCACACCTTCTGCAGCCCCCCCAGACCATTCACTGTGTTCACACCTTCTGCAGCCCCCCCCCCATTCACTGTGTTCACACCTTCTGCAGCCCCCCCCTAGCCCATTCACTTAGTTGACTTTCCTCTCAAAAGCAGCTCCCAATGTCCCTCATTGTCCCTAAACAATACACTAGTCTGTCTCTAAACACTTAGCTCCCAATCGGTTGAAACATTTACTAACAAAGGCATTGCCCTACGTCCCTTCCACAAAAAGTGTAAAATGGTAACACATTTACATTTTAGTCATTTAGCAGACGCTCTTATCCAGAGCGACTTACAGTTAGTGAATACATATTTTTTTTTATACTGGCCCCCCGGGGAATCGAACCCACAACCCTGGCGTTGCAAACGCCATGCTCTATCAACTGAGCTACATTCTTGCCGGCCATTGCCTCCCCTACCCTGGACGAATTGTGCGCCACCCATGAGTCTCCCGGTCGCGGCGACAGAGCCTGGATTCGAACCAGGATCTCTAGTGGCACAGTTAGCACTGCAATGCAGTGCCTTAGACCACTGCGCCACTCAGGAGAAACCACAACCATGTCTTTCCAGGAGACGTGCAGTACCAGCAAATATTCTGCAAGAGGTCCAAACAGTTGGTGGTTAATGTCTACGAGCCATAAACCACTTCTGCCAGAGTCTTATCCAGCTGGCCGTACAACCGCAGACGGGACAGGATCATTCGCCACAAACACAACGAGTCTCAACTTCCACAGCCCACCATGCCAAACACCATTGACGCTGTACAGATGCCGGATAAAGGACGGTGTGCCTTAGCATAAGATCATGTAGATCCATCATAAAATAAATGGATATTTTTCTATCAATCCTCAAAATGTGTATGCCTTTATGGATTCACAGAATATATTTGTAAACAGTGCCTTCAGAAAGTATTCACACCCCTTGACTTTTTCCACATATTGT
Organism: Coregonus suidteri; assembly: GCA_036851935.1. Classification (NCBI taxonomy): domain Eukaryota; kingdom Metazoa; phylum Chordata; class Actinopteri; order Salmoniformes; family Salmonidae; genus Coregonus; species Coregonus suidteri. The sequence continues at coordinate 12,054 of JAGTTL010000294.1, read as the reverse complement.
TGCGCTACGGCCTACATTTAAAATGTATTCAATTGAGATTTGTGGTCACTGGCCTAAACACAATACCCCATAATGTCAAAGTGGAATTAAAGTTCTTAGCCATTTTGACAAATTTCTTAAAAAACGAAAAGCTGAAATGTCTTCCGTCAAAAAGTATTCAACCCCTTTGTTATGGCAAGCCTAAATAAGTTCAGGAGTACAAATGTGCTCAAGTCACATAATAAATTGCATGGACTCACTCTGTTTGCAATAATAGTGTTTAACGTGATTTTTAAATGACTACCTCATCTCTGTACCCCACACATACAATGATCTGTAAGGTCCCTCAGTCGAGCAGTGAATTTCAAACACAGATTCAACCACAAAGAACAGGGAGGTTTTCCAATGCCTTGCAAAGAAGGGCACCTATTGGTAGTTGGGTAAAAATACAAATAAAAGCAGACATTGAATATCCCTTTGAGCATGATGAAGTTATTAATTACACTTTGGATGGTGAATCAATACACCCAGTCATTACAAAGATACAGGCGTCCTTCCTAACTCAGTTGCCGGAGACAAAGGAAACCGCCCAGGAATTTCACCATGAGGCCAATGGTGACTTTAAACAGTTTGCAGAGTTTAACTAATGGCTGTGACAGGAGAAAACTGAGGATGGATGAACAACATTGTAGTTACTCCACAATCCTAACCTAATTGACAGAGTGAAAAGAGGAACCCTTTACAGAATAAAAATATTCCAAAACAAGCATCCTGTTCGCCACAAGGCACTTAAGTAATACTGCAGAAAATGTGTCAAAGCAATTCAGTTTTTGTCCTGAATACAAAGTGTTATGTTTGGGGCAATTCCAATACAACACATTGCTGAGTACCACTCTCCATATTTTCAAGCATAGTGGTGGCTACATCATGTTATGGGTATGCTTGTAATCGTTAAGGACTGGGGAGTTTTTCAGGATAAAAACAAATGGAACGGCGCTAAGCACAGGCAAAATCCTATAGGAAATCCTGGTTCAGTCTGCTTTCCACAAGACACTGGGAGATTAATTCACCCTTTCAGCAGGACAATAACCTAAAACACAAGGCCAACTCTACACTGGAGTTAATTACCAAGAAGACAGTGAATGTTCCGGAGTGGCTGAGTTACAGTTTTTTACTATGTCAAGACCTGAAAATGGTCGTCTAGCAATGATCAACAACCAATTTGTGAGAGCTTGAAGAATTTTTGGTTACCAAGACGACAATGAATGTTCCAGAGTGGCTGAGTTACAGTTTTGACTTAAATCTACTTGAAAATCTATGGCAAGACCTGAAAATGGTGTCTAGCAATGATCACCAACCAATGATCACCAACCACTTTGACAGCTTAAAGATTTGTAAAAAAAAAAAGAATAATGGGCAAATGTTGCACAATCCAGGTGTGGAAAGCTCTTAGAGACTTACTCAGAAATACTCACAGCTGTAATCGCTGCCAAAATGTGCTTCTACAAAGTATTTGACACAGGGGTGTGAATACATTTACGTCATTTAGCAGACGCTCTTATCCAGAGCGACTTACATGGGCTGTCAGTGGGCAAACGTACAAAAAACAGCAGGGGATCAAATACTTTTTTTCCCCTCACTGTATCCCCCACAAATATTTGTACAAATCTAAAAACACAGGGGAGTGTACAATATTGAATGCTAACTCAAAAAAGAGAACTTGGTATTCAACAAGAATGTTATGGTAAAAGTAACACACAAAAACGTACAGTATGAACAGTGAAGTACAGTTCGGTGTGTCCGAGTGTGTCTCAGGGTGTAGTAAAGTGGCTTCAGATTGTTACACATCATTTTCTGGAATTTTCCAAGATGTTTAAAAGGCACAGTCAACTTAGTGTATTTAAACTTCTGACCCACTGGAATTGTGAAACAGTGAATTATAAGTGAAATAATCTGTCCTGTAAACAATTGTTGAAAAATGACTTGTGTCATGCACAAAGTAATGTCCTAACCGACTTGCCAAAACTATAGTTTGTTAACAAGACATTTGTGGAGTGGTGGAAAAAACTGGTTTTCAATGACTCCAACCTAAGTGTAAACTTCCGACTTCAACTGTATATGTTTCTTTGTGTGAATGGCAATTTAATCATGACCACCTCTCCCATCATCTGCTGATCACCAGTTCTCAGTTACAGATTGTTACACCAGATAATGTGATTTAACCAAAGGGTTTTGGTATCCATTACTGCAACTGGACGCAGACATTTTACGAGACTCCTGTTTCCACGAATCGAGGACGAAGGCGGCATCACTAAGGGTTGGTCGAAAATTCTCAGTACCTATCCTGTAACTCCCAGTAATGGATACCAACAATCTTTGGTTAAATCACATTATCTGGTGTAACAGTCTGTAGCTGAGAACTGTTGATCAGCAGATGATGGGAGAGGTGGTCATGATGAAATTGCCATTCACAAAGAAACATATACAGTTGAAGTGCTCACATTTGCTGGTAAACGTAGCTTTAGGTGGCTGGTTGTAACGTTATACACAAGTTTTTGAGCCGTTTCCGCTCTACTTCCTGAACTCCTCCCGTCGATGCAATCCACTTCCGTTCTGCCGGGCTGGGTTTGTTTTGCTAGCTAGCTCCGTTGTGCCGACAAAGCACTGATATCGCAGTGACAAAGAGGATATAAAAATTACAATTACAAATGAAGAAAAGTGGTTAGGGAACAACGTGTGCGGTAGTTGGTTGCAAAAACTAGAGAAAGCACCTGAACGAGTGGTTAGATAGAGAGTGCTACGACCACAAACCAGCTACGAAGAGGCAATGTCCATGCGCTCCATTGTTTAAATTTTTTCGCAAGCCTGATACCGACTCGGAATCAAGGACCTGGCTGAAGGCATTGAATCTAAAGAAACCACCCCTCAACGTTTTTTGTTTGTTTCCTATCACTTTGTTGACCAAAAAACCTACCAAGAATAATCCTTTCCCAGAGTTGTGGTTGGGATACAATCGCCCTCCCCAGCCAAAGAGGCGTCAACTCACCCAGCGGACCACTGCCTCCCCCCAGATAAAGAAACGCAGACTTGAATCTGAGGGTAAGTTCAGCAACTTTTAGCTATGAAGCTGACAATACTGTTAATTATGAAGAAGTTGTCATACATTAACATTGCTACCGGTATTTTGCTAAGGCAGTTGATTGTTTTGGAGATGGGACAAACAATGCCCACGATAGCTACATCATTAATTGTGTGTGTGTGTGTGTGTGTGTGTGTGCCTGCCTGCGTGTGCCTTAGTCTACATCATAAATACAATGCAAGGTGGCAGGCTGTTGTGATGATGATTGTGTGTGTGCGTGTGAGTGCAATGTTGTAGTACACATTTTTCCATTGTGATGTTTGTAGTGAGAGGACTCTATGCCTGCATTAATTTTGCTCCATCCATGTTTTCTCTTCCCCTTTTTAGATGCTCCAGAAACCTGTCAGCCTGTCTGTGAGGCCGAGCCTGCTACACACCAAAATTTCGAGATGCCCAGACCCAATGGGAGGAGCCGTCACATATTGATCACATTTACTGTTCAACAACACAGTCTGTTAAAGTAGACAAGGCCACACAGTGCGAGGCAGAAATGGGTCCTACTGTGACCAGCACCACGGTCATTGATGATGCTAGGTCCCGGCTGTATACAGGAGTGCTTATGGTTCAATTCTTCACCCTGGTGACGGTGTTGTTGCCTTTCAGTAAGCCATCAATTACCCTTCCTGTTGTTGACCAAATACTTATGACGTTGATGAAACTAAAACTAAACCTAATATTAGGAGATATTGCTCACCGTTTCAATGTGTCTACATCCATGGCAAGCATTGTGATTAGTCACTGGATTGACGTGATGGGTGAACAGTTCAAAGTCCAAGCTAGCGTCGACATCGCTGTGTTTACACCGGCAAACGTTGTGCAAACAACTTCCGGCGGAAATAAAATGCATTTGTGTAGAGTTATGGCGCCACCCGGGATACAACGCGTAAACTTGTGTATAGCTTGCTGTTTAGTATCCATATCTACGACTAAAACGAGAAGAGGTTTTACAATCGAGATACAATAGATCTCTGATTGTAAAACCTCTTCTATCTTTAGTCATAGATATGGCTACCTGTAGTTGTGTAGCTAACTTAGCTAGCTAGACTAGCTAGCTGGCTACCTAGCTAGCTACCTAAGTTAGCAAACAGAAAATAATTCGATTTCCCCCCCCACTGTAACACAGTAGTATGTTAGCCAGTAATACACAATATGGGTTTCATTAGATAAACTAAAGTTAGCTAGCTAGCTGGGTGGCTTGCAGGAAAAATGCCACAGTATTTGACATCTGTCATCATCTTTTAGCTGAGGTTCTAGCTAATTGCAACTCTCTGTTTTGAATAATATTCGCTAGATTCCAGTCGAAACATGTACGGTTGAATGTCACCATGTAGATAATAGAACATCAAAAAAAATACGTGTGTTGATGAGACAGATCACTTTAAGCCATTGCGGTCTGGTCCGGTTCCCTTTAACTGTATTGAATGTCCGTCAATCAAAACACACAAGGAACTTGTCATAATGCCCAAGCTAGCAGATCAACCAACATGCAGCACAGGGGTCAGTCGTCAGTCGGAGCAGTGCTGTGCATAAAGAGCAGCGGCCACCAGAGAAGCAGACTGGCAGGGAGTCACTGGTCCTTTGAAAGCAACACTGGCTGCTGTTTCCCTTTGTGTTGCTCCATTATCATTTGCATTTGCATTTTAGTCGTTTAGCAGACACTCTTATCCAGAGGGACTTACAGTTAGTGCATTCAGCTGAGGTAGCTAAAACAACTAGTCACAGCAAGTGAAAACGTTCCTCAATAAAGTAGCTATCGGATAAATCTGTGCTCCTAAGAAGAGACAAGTGTTAATGTAACAGTGTTGCTTCCGTCCCTCTCCTCGCCCCTACCTGGGCTCGAACCAGGGACCCTCTGCACACGTCGACAACAGTCACCCTCGAAGCACCGTTACCCGTCGCTCCACAAAAGCCGCGGACCCCCTCGCAGAGCAAGGGAAACAACTACTTCAAGGTCTCAGAGCGAGTGACGTCACCGATTGAAACGCTACTAGTGCGCACCGCTAACTAGCTAGCCATTTCACACCGGTTACATTAGTGCAAGAGAGACAAGTACAACAGTAAGGTTTTAGATGTTTGTTTTTTTAGATAACGCTTCTCACTCACTCTACAGCATCTGTCTGTACCGACCTACCAGGAACACGCGCCAACTGGTCACAAACTGTTGTTTCAACATCATTTGTCAACGTATTGTGTGGTGGAATCTACGTGAAAAATACATTGGATTTTACAAAAGACAACCAAACACAATTCAATATCACTTTTGAAATACAATAAATAGCCTGTTAACTTGTCAACAGGTTAACAAATTATATGTTGGATTCACATCTCCAACTCAACCAAATATAAAAGTTAAAGAATGGGATTAAGCCAGTGGCTCAGATTGAACTATCCAAACAGTAGATACTGTACATTCCCTTTAAATGTTGATATTTGGTTGCATTGCCAACCAAACACAATTCAATATCACTTTTGAAATACAGTAAATAGCTTAAAGTTACGGCTCTTAACAGTAAATAGCTTAAATTAAAAAATCTTGCAAACTAATGTAATATTCAACCTTAAAATCTGTAAGGAATCCCATGGCCACATTTTGAGGTTAGTGTAACTATAAATGTCTTCTTATGTAATCATATAAAGCGTGCATGTTTAAGATAGCATGCACAGGTCATATCAGGTCTGTGGAGCTCTTCACAATACCTGTAACAATCCACACAGAATCTCGAACAGCATTGACCACTTGCCCATTGCATTTTTCATGTAATCTCAACCACAAATCCAGGTTACTTGGTTCTGCTATTAGATGAAGCACAGAAATAACACATTAATCTGTTGTATAAATAAACAACATATCTGACATTGTATTCCCATTGGAATTTGGTTGTGCTTTTAGATGGTTGAAAGCATAGTGATAACACATTGGCAATTCAACAAACTTTTGGTTGTCTTTATGAGTGGGTGAATATAGGTTGTAATCTCATTGATCGACATCTTAACAAAATATTACCCCGTTATCCACGTTGAAATTACGTGGTGTGTCCAGTGGGTAATGACTTGACAAATCAAATTTAACATTTACATTTTAGTCACTTAGCAGACGCTCTTATCCAGAGCGACTTACAGTTAGTGAGTGCAGACATTTTCTTTTCTCCACACAAATCAAATGTTATTTGTCACATGCTTCATAAACAGCAGGTGTAGACTAACAGTGAAATACATACTTACGGGTCTTTTTAAATAGTGATGAGGAATAAATACACAGTGAATAACGAATAACAATAACCAGTAAAAATAACATGGCTATATACAGGGTGTACCAGGTAATAACATGGTTATATACAGGAAGTACCAGGTAATAACATGGCTATATACAGGAAGTACCAGGTAATAACATGGCTATATACAGGGAGTACTAGGTAATAACATGGCTATATACAGGAAGTACCAGGTAATAACATGGCTATATACAGGAAGTACCAGGTAATAACATGGCTATATACAGGGAGTACTAGGTAATAACATGGCTATATACAGGGAGTACCAGGTAATAACAAGGCTATATACAGGAAGTACCAGGTAATACCATGGCTATATACAGGAAGTACCAGGTAATAACATGGCTATATACAGGAAGTACCAGGTAATAACATGGCTATATACAGGGAGTACCAGGTAATAACATGGCTATATACAGGAAGTAACAGGTAATAACATGGCTATATACAGGAAGTACCAGTACAGAGTGTTTAGGCAACAGGATGTAGCAGCAGTATGTAGAGCAGTAACAGCAGTATGTAGAGCAGTAACAGCAGTATGTAGAGCAGCAGTATGTAGAGCAGTAACAGCAGTATGTAGAGCAGTAACAGCAGTATGTAGAGCAGCAGTATGTAGAGTATGTAGAGCAGTAACAGCAGTATGTAGAGCAGTAGCAGCAGTATGTAGAGCAGTAACAGCAGTATGTAGAGCAGCAGTATGTAGAGCAGTAACAGCAGTATGTAGAGCAGTAGCAGCAGTATGTAGAGCAGTAGCAGCAGTATGTAGAGCAGTAACAGCAGTATGTAGAGCAGTAACAGCAGTATGTAGAGCAGTAACAGCAGTATGTAGAGCAGTAACAGCAGTATGTAGAGCAGTAACAGCAGTATGTAGAGCAGCAGTATGTAGAGCAGCAGTATGTAGAGCAGCAGTATGTGAGCAGTAGCAGTATGTAGAGTATGTAGAGCAGTATGTAGAGCAGCAGTATGTAGAGCAGCAGCAGTATGTATGTAGAGCAGTAACAGCAGTATGTAGAGCAGTAACAGCAGTATGTAGAGCAGTAACAGCAGTATGTAGAGCAGTAGTATGTAGCAGTATGTAGAGCAGTAGCAGCAGTATGTAGAGCAGTAGCAGCAGTATGTAGAGCAGCAGCATGTAGCAGTAGTAACAGCAGTATGTAGAGCAGTAACAGCAGTATGTAGAGCAGTAACAGCAGTATGTAGAGCAGTAACAGCAGTATGTAGAGCAGTAACAGCAGTATGTAGAGCAGTAGCAGCAGTATGTAGAGCAGTAGCAGCAGTATGTAGAGCAGTATGTAGAGCAGTAACAGCAGTATGTAGAGCAGTAACAGCAGTATGTAGAGCAGCAGTATGTAGTAGAGCAGTAGCAGCAGTATGTAGAGCAGTAGCAGCAGCAGTGTAGAGCGGTAGCAGCAGTATGTAGAGCAGGCAGTAGCAGCAGTATGTAGAGCAGTAGTACAGTAGTAGAGCAGTAACAGCAGTATGTAGAGCAGTAACAGCAGTATGTAGAGCAGTAGCAGCAGTATGTAGAGCAGTAGCAGCAGTATGTAGAGCAGCAGAGCAGCAGTATGTAGAGCAGTAGCAGCAGTATGTAGAGCAGTAACAGCAGTATGTAGAGCAGTAGCAGCAGTATGTAGAGCAGTAGCAGCAGTATGTAGAGCAGTATGTAGAGCAGTAGCAGCAGTATGTAGAGCAGTAGCAGCAGTATGTAGAGCAGTAGCAGCAGTATGTAGAGCAGTAGTAGAGCAGTAGTATGTAGAGCAGTAACAGAGCAGCAGTATGTAGAGCAGTAACAGCAGTATGTAGAGCAGTAGCAGCAGTATGTAGAGCAGTAAGCAGTAACAGCAGTATGTAGAGCAGTAACAGCAGTATGTAGAGCAGTAAGCAGCAGTATGTAGAGCAGTAGCAGTAGTATGTAGAGCAGCAGTATGTAGAGCAGTATGTAGAGCAGCAGTAGTAGAGCAGTAGCAGCAGTATGTAGAGCAGTAGCAGCATGTAGAGCAGTAGCAGCAGTATGTAGAGCAGTAGCAGCAGTATGTAGAGCAGCAGTATGTAGAGCAGTAACAGCAGTATGTAGAGCAGTAACAGCAGTATGTAGAGCAGTAACAGCAGTATGTAGAGCAGTAACAGTAACAGTATGTAGAGCAGTAACAGCAGTATGTAGAGCAGTAACAGCAGTATGTAGTAGCAGCAGTATGTAGAGCAGTAGCAGCAGTATGTAGTAGAGTATGTAGAGCAGCAGCAGTATGTAGAGCAGTAAACAGCAGTATGTAGAGCAGTAGTATGTAGCAGTATGTAGAGCAGTAACAGCAGTATGTAGAGCAGTAGCAGCAGTATGTAGAGCAGTAACAGCAGTATGTAGAGCAGTAACAGCAGTATGTAGAGCAGTAACAGCAGTATGTAGAGCAGTAACAGCAGTATGTAGAGCAGTAGCAGCAGTAGAGTAGAGCAGTAGTATGTAGAGCAGTAACAGCAGTATGTAGAGCAGCAGTATGTAGAGCAGTAACAGCAGTATGTAGAGCAGTAGTAGAGCAGTATGTAGAGCAGTAGAGCAGTAACAGCAGCAGTATGTAGAGCAGTAACAGCAGTAGTAGTAGCAGCAGTATGTAGAGCAGTAACAGCAGTATGTAGAGCAGTAGCAGCAGTATGTAGAGCAGTAGCAGCAGTATGTAGAGCAGTAACAGCAGTATGTAGAGCAGTAGCAGCAGTATGTAGAGCAGTAGTAGCAGTATGTAGAGCAGTATGTAGAGCAGTATGTAGAGCAGTAGCAGTATGTAGAGCAGTAACAGCAGTATGTAGAGCAGTAACAGCAGTATGTAGAGCAGTAACAGCAGTATGTAGAGCAGCAGTATGTAGAGCAGCAGTATGTAGAGCAGTAACAGCAGTATGTAGAGCAGTAGCAGCAGTATGTAGAGCAGTAACAGCAGTATGTAGAGCAGTAACAGCAGTATGTAGAGCAGTAGCAGCAGTATGTAGAGCAGTAACAGCAGTATGTAGAGCAGTAGGCAGCAGTATGTAGAGCAGTAACAGCAGTATGTAGAGCAGTAACAGCAGTATGTAGAGCAGTAACAGCAGTATGTAGAGCAGCAGTATGTAGAGCAGTAACAGCAGTATGTAGAGCAGCAGTATGTAGCAGTATTCAGAGCAGTAACAGCAGTATGTAGAGCAGTAGTAACAGCAGTATTTAGAGCAGTAACAGCAGTATGTAGAGCAGTAACAGCAGTATGTAGAGCAGCAGTAACAGCAGTATGTAGAGCAGTAACAGCAGTATGTAGAGCAGTAACAGCAGTATATGTAGAGCAGCAGCAGTATGTAGAGCAGTAACAGCAGTATGTAGCAGTAGCAGCAGTATGTAGAGCAGTAACAGCAGTATGTAGAGCAGCAGTATGTAGAGCAGTAGCAGCAGTATGTAGAGCAGTAACAGCAGTATGTAGAGCAGTAACAGCAGTATGTAGAGCAGTAACAGCAGTATGTAGAGCAGTAACAGCAGTATGTAGAGCAGTAACAGCAGTATGTAGAGCAGTATGTAGAGCAGTATGTAGGGTAAGCAGTATGTAGAGCAGCAGTATGTAGAGCAGTAACAGCAGTATGTAGAGCAGTAGCAGCAGTATGTAGAGCAGTAACAGCAGTATGTAGAGCAGTAGAGCAGTAACAGCAGTATGTAGAGCAGTAACAGCAGTATGTAGAGCAGTAACAGCAGTATGTAGAGCAGCAGTATGTAGAGCAGTAGCAGCAGTATGTAGAGCAGTAACAGCAGTATGTAGAGCAGTAGCAGCAGTATGTAGAGCAGTAGCAGCAGTATATAGAGCAGTAGCAGCAGTAGCAGCAGTATGTAGAGCAGTAACAGCAGTATGTAGAGCAGTAACAGCAGTATGTAGAGCAGTAGCAGCAGTATGTAGAGCAGTAACAGCAGTATGTAGAGCAGTAGAGCAGCAGTATGTAGAGCAGTAGAGCAGCAGTATGTAGAGCAGTAGCAGCAGTATGTAGAGCAGTAGTATGTAGAGCAGCAGTATGTAGAGCAGTAACAGCAGTATGTAGAGCAGTAACAGCAGTATGTAGAGCAGTAAGCAGCAGTATGTAGAGCAGTAACAGCAGTATGTAGAGCAGTAGCAGTATGTAGAGCAGTAGCAGCAGTATGTAGAGCAGTAACAGCAGTATGTAGAGCAGTAACAGCAGTATGTAGAGCAGTAACAGCAGTATGTAGAGCAGTAGCAGCAGTATGTAGAGCAGTAGTAGAGCAGCAGTATGTAGAGCAGTAACAGCAGTATGTAGAGCAGTAGCAGCAGTATGTAGAGCAGTAGCAGCAGTAGTAGAGCAGTAACAGACAGCAGTATGTAGAGCAGCAGTATGTAGAGCAGTAACAGCAGTATGTAGAGCAGTAGCAGCAGTATGTAGAGCAGTAACAGCAGTATGTAGAGCAGTAACAGCAGTATGTAGAGCAGTAACAGCAGTATGTAGAGCAGTAGCAGCAGTATGTAGAGCAGTAGCAGCAGTATGTAGAGCAGTAGAGCAGCAGTATGTAGAGCAGTAACAGCAGTATGTGTAGAGCAGTAACAGCAGTATGTAGAGCAGTAGTAGCAGTATGTAGAGCAGTAGCAGCAGTATGTAGAGCAGTAACAGCAGTATGTAGAGCAGTAGCAGCAGTATGTGTAGCAGTAGTATGTAGAGCAGTAGCAGCAGTATGTAGAGCAGTAACAGCAGTATGTAGAGCAGTAACAGCAGTATGTAGAGCAGTAAGAGCAGTATGTAGAGCAGTAGCAGCAGTATGTAGAGCAGTAGTATGTAGAGCAGTAACAGCAGTATGTAGAGCAGTAGCAGCAGTATGTAGAGCAGTAGCAGCAGTATGTAGAGCAGTAGCAGCAGTATGTAGAGCAGTAACAGCAGTATGTAGAGCAGTAGCAGCAGTATGTAGAGCAGCAGTATGTAGAGCAGTAGCAGCAGTATGTAGAGCAGTAGCAGCAGTATGTAGAGCAGTAGCATATGTAGAGCAGTAACAGCAGTATGTAGAGCAGTATGTAGAGCAGCAGTATGTAGAGCAGTAGAGTAGTAGAGCAGCAGTAGTGTGTAGAGCAGTAACAGCAGTATGTAGAGCAGTAACAGCAGTATGTAGCAGAGCAGTAACAGCAGTATGTAGTAGCAGTAACAGCAGTATGTAGAGCAGCAGTAACAGCAGTATGTAGAGCAGCAGTATGTAGAGCAGTATGTAGAGCAGTAACAGCAGTATGTAGAGCAGCAGCAGTATGTAGAGCAGCAGTATGTAGAGCAGTAACAGCAGTATGTAGAGCAGTAGCAGCAGTATGTAGAGCAGTAACAGCAGTATGTAGAGCAGTAACAGCAGTATGTAGAGCAGTATGTAGAGCAGTAGCAGTATGTAGAGCAGTAACAGCAGTATGTAGAGCAGTAACAGCAGTATGTAGAGCAGTAACAGCAGTATGTAGAGCAGTAACAGCAGTAGAGCAGTAGCAGCAGTATGTAGAGCAGCAGTAGTATGTAGAGCAGTAGAGCAGCAGTATGTAGAGCAGTAACAGCAGTATGTAGAGCAGCAGTATGTAGAGCAGCAGTATGTAGAGCAGTAGCAGCAGTATGTAGAGCAGTAACAGCAGTATGTAGAGCAGTAACAGCAGTATGTAGAGCAGTAGCAGCAGTATGTAGAGCAGTAGCAGTATG
>JAGTTL010000293.1:42534-62742 GCA_036851935.1 Coregonus suidteri | reverse complement strand
TGCCTTGTTTCATTCCGCCCTGTTGTGTCTGTGTCTCCCCCCCCAGGACTTCTGGACCACCCACCACCGGCTCATAGGACGCATCGCTGCCACTGGGGGGGGCACAGACCCAGCACATTGGACGGGATCCCTGTTACCCCTGGAGCCTTCATTCACTCCCTACTTCCCTTTTCCCTTAAGTTTTAATAAACTTTCTGGTGTGACGCAATTGTGGTCCTCTGGTCGTCTGTCTGAACCGTGACAGGATGAGAACAAAGTCACCACCGTCAGTAACTGGCCCAAACCCACCACCGTTAAGGAACTCCAACGTTTCATTGGGTTCTCCAACTACTATCGCTGGTTCATTCAGAACTTCAGTTTTACTGCCGCTCCCCTCACTGCCCTTACCAGCCAAAAGACCCGGACCCTTCAATGGACTGATACCGCCCTGACTGCTTTCAACACCTTGTAACACCTCTTCACCTCAGCTCCTGTCCTTTGCCAACCTGATCCGACCCTTCCTTTCACCCTGGAGGTGGATACCTCCGAAGTAGGAGCAGGAGCCATACTCTCTCAACGGGTGGGAACACCTCCAAAATCACATCCCTGTGCCTTCTTCTCCAGGAAGTTATCCTCCACTGAGAGGAAGTACGATATGGGGAACAGAGAACTCTTCTCCATCAAGCTGGCCCTCGAGGAGTGGCGCCACTGGTTGGAGGGTGCACAACATCCCTTTCTCGTCCTAACAGATCGTCGTAATCTGGAATATATCAGAGGGGCCAAGAGGTTAAACTCCAGACAAGCCCGCTGGGCTCTTCTTCACATGCTTCCAATTTCATGTTACTTACATCCCTGGACAGAAAAACGTAAAAGCTGATGCTCTCTCCCACCAGTTTGAACTTCCGACCAGTAACTCAGACCCTACACCCATTCTTCCTTCCTCTTGCATTATGGAAACAGTACTGTGGGAGGTTCACTCTGCCATACAAGGAGCCCTAACCTCAGACCCGGCTCCTCCTGAGACACCAGCTGGGAAGAGTTATGTACCAACAGCTGTTAGACCCCAACTGATGCAATGGTGTCACACATCCTTGGGGTCAGGACATTACACGAACCACCGAACTTCTAGCCCGTAAGTTCTGGTGGTCCTCACTGGCTTCCGACATAAGGGATTACATACTCTCCTGTCCAGTCTGTGCCCAAACCAAAAGCCCTCGTCATCTCCCTTCCAGTAAGCTTCAACCTTTGCCAATCCTTCACAGACCCTGGTCCCACATAGCTGTTGACTTCATCACAGACCTTCCTGAATCCTCTGGTAACACCACCATCCTTTTTTCAAAAATGTGTCATCTGGTTCCTCTTCCTCATTTACCTAACACCATGGAATTGGCTGAGTGTATGTTCCAGCAGGTGTTCCGTATGCATGGGATTCCGGAGGACATCGCCTCTGACCGTGGGCCCCAGTTTGTCTCCCGGGTGTGGTGAGCATTCTGTGACCGACTGGGGGTCGCCCTCAGCCTCTCCTCTGGGTACCATCCCCCGACCAATGGGCAGACAGAATGCCTGAACCAAGAAATAGGGAAGTACCTCCACCAACAATGTTCTGCCTCTCCACACGACTGGAGTCGGTATATGGCCAGGGCCGAATACGCTCAGAACTCACTCATGCATTCATCCCTCCGTCTTACTCCGTTTCAGTGTGCCCTTGGATACCAACCCCCCATGTTTCCCTGGGAGGCGGAGCCTGGTACTGTCCCAGCTGTCGACGACTGGTTTCGGCATAGTGAGCGGGTATGGGAGACCGCTCACCGGCATCTGCAGGAAGCCTCTAATACCCAGAAATGCTTTGCCGACAGACGCTGCCGACCTACGCCAGTCTTTCACCCCGGACAGCATGTGTGGCTCTCTACCAGAGACATCCGGCTCCGCCTCCCCTACAAAAAGTTCTGTCCTCGCTTTATTGGTCCCTTCAAGATAACACATCGCATCAACCCTGTCACGTACAGCCTCCAGTTACCCCGTCAGTATAACGTCTCCTCGTCCTTCCATGTGTCTCTGTTAAAACCGGTCCACATCCACTATCTAGTGGACTAGGAAGGTAATGGGCCTGAAGACCGGTCCTGTGTCCCCGACTAAGACATCCTCGATCCAGAGATGATTCAGGCATTCCACCGTAACCATCCGGATCGTCCCGTTCCCTGACCTCGGGGTCAACCCCCGAACAGACCCACTGGACATCAGCCTCGACGCAGAACGTCGGGTCAGTCCACGACCTTGTCGAACCAGCCTGCCGGACCTTGCCCCCGAGGTAGGAGGCCGCCTCTGCTTTCCCGTCCGCCCGCTCCACCCTCCGGTGCCGTTGGGTCGTCAGGAGTCTATGTCTATAGGCAGCAGCCTCTAATGTGCTAGTGATGGCTATTTAACAGTCTGATGGCCTTGAGATAGAAGCTGTTTTTTAGTCTCTTGGTCCCAGCTTTGATGCACCTGTACTGACCTTGCCTTCTGGATGATAGCGGGGTGAACAGGCAGTGACTCGGGTGGTTGATGTCCTTGATGATCTTTTTGGCCTTCCTGTGACATCGGGTGCTGTAGGTGCCTAGTCCCCTGTAGCTCAATTGATAGAGCATGGCCATTGCAACGCCAGGGTTGTGGGTTTGTTTCCCACGGGGGGCCAGTATGAAAATGTATGCACTCACTAACTGTAAGTCGCTCTGGATAAGAGCGTCTGCTAAATGACTAAAATGTAAATGTAAAATGTGTCCTGGAGAGCGGGTAGTTTGACCCCGGTAATGCGTTGGGCAGACTGCACTACCCTCTGGAGAGCTCTGCGGTTGCAGGTGATGCAGTTGTCGTTCCAGGTGATACAGCCCGATAGGATGCTCTCAATTGTGCATCTGTAAAAGTTTGTGAGGGTTTTAGGTGCCAAGCCTTCTTCACCACACTGTCTGTGTGGGTGGACCATTTCAGTTTGTCAGTGATGTGTACGCCAAGGAATTTGAAGCTTTCCACCTTCTCCACTGCGGTCCCGTCAATGTGGATAGGGGGGTGCACCCTCTGCTGTTTCCTGAAGTCCACGATAATCTCCTTTGTTTTGTTGACATTGAGTGAGGTTATTTTCATGGCACCGCACTCCCAGAGCCCTCACCTCCTCCCTGTAGGCTGTCTTGTCATTGTTGGTAATCAAGCCTATTACTGTTGTGTCGTCTGCATGGCCACGCAGTCATGGGTGAACAGGGAGTACAGGAGTGGGCTGAGCATGCACCCTTGTGGGGCCCCAGTGTTGAGGATCAGCGAAGTGGAGGTGTTGTTTCCTACCTTCACCACTTGGGAGCGGCCCGTAAGGAAGTCCAGGTCCCAGTTGCACAGGGCGGGGTTCAGACCCAGGACCTCGAGCTTAATGATGAGCTTGGAGGGTACTATGGTGTTGAATGCTGAGCTATATACTCAATGAACAGCATTCTTACATAGGTATTCCTCTTGTCCAGATGGGATAGGGCAGTGTGCAGTGTGATGGCGATTGCATTGTCTGTGGATCTATTGGGGCGGTAAGCAAATTTAAGTGGGTCTAGGGTGACAGGTAAGGTAGAGGTGATATGATCGTTGACTAGTCTCGCAAATCACTTGCTACGGGGCAATAGTCATTTAGTTCAGTTCCCTTTGCTTTCTTGGGTACAGGATCAATGGTGGCCATCTTGAAGCATGTGGAGACAGCAGACTGGGACAGGGAAAGATTTAATATGTCCGTAAACACACCAGCCAGCTGGTCTGCGCATGTTCTGAGGGCCCTGCTAGGGATGCCATCTGGGCCGGCAGCCTTGCGAGGGTTAACACGCTTAAATGTCTTACTCACGTCGGCCACGGAGAGCCCACAGTCCTTGGTAGGTGTTATCCTCAAAGCAGGCGAAAAATATGTTTAGCTTGTCCGGAAGCAAGACGTCGGTGTCGGCAACATGGCTGGTTTTCCTTTTTTAGTCCGTGATTGTCTTTAGCCCTGCCACACACGTCTCGTGTCTGAGCCATTGAATTGTGACTCCACTTGTCTTTATACTGATGTTTTGCTTGTTTGATTGCCTTGCGGAGTGAATAGCTACACTGTTTGTATTCTGCCATATTCCCAGTCACCTTGCCATGGTTAAATGCGGTGGTTCGCGCTTTCAGTTTTGCGCGAATGCTGCCATCTATCCACAGTTTCTGGTTAGGGTAGGTTTTAATAGTCAGAGTGGGCGCAACATCTCCTATACACTTCCTGATACACTCAGTCACCGTTTCAGTGTATTCGTCTTAATTATTTCCGCAAGCTACCCAGAACATATCCCAGTCCGCGTGATCAAAACAATCTTGAAGTGTTGATTCTGATTGGTCAGACCAGCGTTTAATTGTCCTTAGCATGGGTACTTCCTGTTTCTGCCTATAGGAAGGGAGAAGCAAAATGGAGTCATGGTCAGATTTGCCGAAAGGAGGGCGGGGTAGGGCCTTGTAAGCATTACGGAAGTTCGAATATCAATGGTTGAGGGTTTTAGCCACGCGAGTACAACAGTCGATATGTTGATAGAACCTCGGCAGCCTAGTCCTCAAATTTGCTTTGTTAAAATCCCCAGCTACAATAAATGCAGCCTCAGGATATGTGGTTTCCAGTTTGCATAAAGTCCACTGAAGTTCTTTGAGGGCCGTCGTGGTATAAACAACCATGGCTATAACCGAGAAATTCTCTTGGGAGATAATACGGTCGGCATTTGATTGTGAGGTATTGTAGGTCGGGTGAAGAAAAGGACTTGTTCATGTATGTTACTACAATTACACCATGAGTCGTTAATCATGAAACACACAGCTCCGCCCTTCTGCTTCCCGGAGAGATATTTATTTCTGTCTGCGCAATGAACTGAGTACCCATCTGGCTGGACCGATTTCAACAGAATATCCCGAGAGAGCCATATTTCCTTGAAACAAAGTATGTTACAGGCCCTGATGTCTCTCTGGAAAGAAACTCTTGCCCTGAGCTCGTCAACTTTGTTATCCAAAGACTGAACATTTGCGAGTAATATACTCGACAGTGGTGGGCGGTGTGCGCGCCTCCTAAGTCGAACCAGTAGGCCACTCCGTGTGCCTCTCCTCCACCGGCGACGTTTTGGGTCGGCCTTTGGAATCAGTTCAATTGCCCTGGGGAGAGCGAACAAAGAATCTGCTTCGGGAAAGTCGTATTCCTGGTCGTAATGCTGGTAGTTCTGGTGAGTTACCTCCACTCTGATATATAATAGTTTTTCCCGGCTGTATGTAATGATACAAAACATTTTCTGAGCTTATAATGTAAAAAATAATACATAAAAAAACTAAATACTGCAAAGTTTCCTTAGAGCTAGTCGCGAGGCTGCCATCTTCGTCGGCGCCAGGTTAATAGCATCTCATCTGTGTTTCCAACTAAATATTGAATGGCTCCATTGTTGAATCCTCTTTTGTTTACTTATATGTGCTTATTTTCACAATTGTTACATTACATTTTTTGCATAAAGTTACATTTCCCAAACAATTCCACAATGGTTCACAGTAGGTCGCATTCACAATACTTTTGATGAAGGGGCACAGAGTTCCTTTGAGCATCCAGAGACTGATTTTACAGCACTGAATAAGAGGACCTGCATTGATGTAGCATTTCACACAGAATCACTATAACTGACCGTGAAAAATACATGAGGTGTGGGAAGAAGCCTTACAAAGCACAACCTTCTGATCTGTACCAATCTCTATTATCAAGGGGCAATGTCAATAAATGGTTAGGTATTAGATGAACAGTAGTTCATTAGGGTTCTCATTCTTTATCACAGTGTGAGAGGGGAAAGAGCAACGCTTCTATTCTCATACAAAAACTACTTTATTTCAGTGAATGTGTCTCGTCACTTCAGGAGAACATAACACTCCATTGTATTTCTCATGTAGCTCCCTGTTCAACAGTGTGACTTTATTGACAAAGGCTCATTGCCTCAAGGAGATGCACAATCAAGTCATTTTGTATTTCATATCAGCACAGAGGGCAGCAATGATTATTTTCTCATGCTTTATACAGTATGGAAGACTCCCGAGACATTTTGGCTGTTGTTGGGCTACTCTGTTTCCTCACTGTTAGTGTCAGAGTGACCTTTCAATGAAGGGTCTTTATCAGATGGACTGATGGGAGGTGGTGGTGCTCTATGTTCCCTGGCTGTGTGGCAGCTCCTGTGTGAGTGTGCTGCATAATGCTACTGTAAATAATGGATAATCCCTAGTCATATCTAAGGCTGGGGTGGGGCTAGAGCTGGGGGGGGTGGGGGGTGGGGGGGGTGGCTAGGTAGGTGAGGTGGGGAGTATCCAGATGAGCCGGGAACCAAGAGCAGGGCTGGGGCGAACTTCAAAAGCCTCCCATTTGGGCTTCCTGTCACTCACTGATGCCGTTTTACCCAAAAGGTTCAGACTTTTATTTTTCCATCTACGCGGGCCGGCACTCGTGTCTCACTGGACCATGGCTCCGGCAGACCTGCTCTAACTTCGAGCCAAGGCAAGAAGGCCCTGGGAACTTTTCAGCTTGCATTTACATAACAATGGCTAACTGTGATCTTTAAGACCTATAATAATATAATAATAATATGCCATTTAGCAGACGCTTTTATCCAAAGCGACTTACAGTCATGTGTGCATACATTTTTGTGTATGGGTGGTCCCGGGGATCGAACCCACTACCTTGGCGTTACAAGCGCCGTGCTCACAAAGCAACAGTCTTGAATGATCAATGAATCAAATGTATTTTTTAAAACCCTTTTTACATCAGCAGTTGTCACAAAGTACTTCTACAGATACCCAGCCTAAAACCCCCAAAGAGCAAGCAATGCAGACGTAGAATCATGCAAAGGTTGGAGATTCTGCTCGCCACAAGTCTTTAGTGTCACACTCCTGATGGAAACACAACACTAGAGTTTACATTAACATAAAACACTGCCGGCCCACTGGTGTCGGGGTAAGTCTCATTGGAAAAGCACCATGAGAGAGAGAGCCTTTCAAGCCGAGCAAGAAGTACAGGACTACTTCCTGTTCACGTCCCTCTCTCATATTGCCTGTCTGAAATGTGATGTATTAAAAACAGTAAGTGATATCATTCAGTGTGTATATGTTGTCTCAAAAATAGAGTTGTTTCAAAATTCCTCATCACCGACAACTCTCAACTAAGGATCGTCTTTGCATGTGTCGCATAATAAACATTCATCGGCTTAACAAGCATTCACATTCAGGATGTACTCAAAATAGTTAGCATGCCAGTGTGTGTTTGTGAGCAGGACTGGACAGGTGTCTTTAACCCAAGACAGCAAAACATCTTATGAAACATAAACTCTCTGTGCTTTTCAAGCTTCAGTTCAATTTTCTAAATGCACAGACATGCACGCGTTGCAAGGTCATATAGTTAACAGTTTTAATTGTATTATACCCCCACTCTAATCCTGCAAGCACTCAGTGCTCTTCTCATGTCGTCTCTGAGGCAGAGTGGCCCTCCAAGTCTATAGGGCAAGTGCAGAGTAAGCATATTGAACTGGACATTTCAATTGCAATTCAACAGAACAACAGAGCAGGATCCATCCTTGTCTGTCTCAGAGAAAGAGCTTTAGAAATGCTTCCCAATGCTAAACGAGTACAGTTTGTCCCAGTGTCTAGCAGGCAGGCAATAGCATTGTTAAAATGCCTCAGTTTGTGGGAGACCGAGATTCCCCTCACAACAAGGAAAGAGGATTACATCTCTCAACAGGTTTGTTGATGAAATTACAGTAAAGTGCCTGTACACTGAGTGTACAAAACATGAAGGACACCTGCTCTTTCCATGACATACTGTAGACTGACCAAGTGAATCCAGGTGAAAGCTATGATCTCTTATTGATGTCACTTGCTAAATCCACTTCAATCAGTTTAGTTGAAGTGGAGGAGACAGGTTAAATAAGGATTTTTAAGCCTTGAGACTATTGAGACATGGATTGTGTGCCATTCAAAGGGTGAATGGGCAAGACAAAAGATTTAAGTGCCTTTGAACGGGTATGGTAGTAGGTGCCAGGTGTTGTGCCCTAGAAACTAATGTGACCCTGTAGAAACTAATGTAACCCTGTAAAGACATAAGAAGCAAAAATGTTGAGTCAAATACCTTTAAAAGTAATCCGTTGGAATATTGTGTTAATTGATTGTGAAAGCACTGTTTTCCTATTGAGATGTATTGCATTGGAAATTGTACACTGTCTCTTTAAAAAAGACTGTCACATTGAGAATGACATCATGCAAGTGGTCGGTCTGTTCTGTTATTGCTATCATGAGAAATCTACACTATTTAATATTTTTTTATAAAACCGAGCCTTATATGAAGTTGCCAAAACGAAAATGGACTGGAGTTGTCTGAGTCATTTCAAGGGTGCAACATAATTTGTATTTCTGCATGGTCTGAAATTAAAATCAAGTCGTGAACAACGAAAAATAGCTACAAGAGAAGACCGCAGCGGGATGAAAGATGGTTATCGCAAGAGAAAGCTAGGCTAACATTGGCGCTAATGTCAAAGTTGCGTCAATTCAAATCTGGCATTAGGAACAAAAGAGGTCAACACGACTTCTAAGATATACTAGTTATTTTAATTAATGCAAAAACCTTCAATGGTAAATATGATGTTTCGTATATACGGGCTCTTTGAAATACCTCGCAGGGCACTTCAGAGAACTAAATCCATTGTTTCAGATTGTTCTTCAAATACTCTTACAGAGAGAGTTTCCCACCTCTCTGCTGGCCAATCAGAGTAGAGACTTGAGCGTGGTTTAGACTTACTCAGCCAATCCATTGGCGCACAGGCTAGTCCCCCGCCTCTTAGCGCATCCCTGTTTCCAGGCATACGTTTATCATAACAACCTGTCATAGTGAGAAGAGCCAGCTCCCCTAGACACCATTCCTACGTCCAAGGAAGGTTCACAGATCACAAAGAACCAGTATAGTCTAGTATTTGGAGACACAAATCCTTATCTCATTTTACCCCCTATAACAGCTCTTCACATCAATCACAGCTTGCCAGGTGACACAACCTACATTAGCCCAATCAAGAATGCATTCTTTCTAAGTTAGTCATCCCATCAATTATAAAAATAATAAATCTCTCACAATCCCCCTTTTCACACCCACTAGGGTGTGATTCAAAAAATAAGAAAACACAGGGTGTCATTCATTATAATACAATACAAACAAAAAGAATCACACTTTTATTAATAGGCCATAATGATACAAAAAAATTAAAACCCTCAGTCCATCTACACCCAACTTGCAAATTGTTACCAGTCACCAAGGAACTTCAAACCATGAAACACAGGATTAATAGAACACAAAACATAAGACTATTAAAACATAAAACACAAACAGAGAAGTATATTTTGGCCCCCTTTAGACACCCTCTAGTGTCACTCCACCAAGCCTGGTAGGTCATATCCTTAATTCCTTAGGTCGGAGTCCAGGATTGGGCCATATCTCACCATCTGTTGGGAAACCACCTTCTCCCTCTCCTTTCTCACCAAACCTCAGACACAGGAAATAAGACAACATCCACAAAGAACAAGTATACCCATAGAAGCTATAACTTCACCCAGAATAGTTACAACAATAGTTTTCCATTTACCAAATATGTTATCAAACCAACCGTTTATGGAGCTATCAATACCAGAGTTCTCAGCCAGTTCGTTCGCCAACGTGGTAACTCCCTGAAGCTCTTTTGTCACGGACCCGTCCGGTGCTATATTGTTTGAGGATGAAAGTACAGCACATATATCCAAACAGAACACAAACTCCGCCCCGCTCAGCCAAAAGCATATCTAAAGCTATTCTATTCTGCCATGTCATTAAGCTAGTTGCCGCTGTCTGCTCAGCTAATCCCTTTATTGCATCACGAGTGTGGTTTATAAATCTTTGCTGGTTATAGTAAATATAATTCGTCCAATCTACGTTTTTATTAATTGTTGACCACCAAAAAAGACTTGATTCAAACTCAGCTGCGATCTGATTCCTAGCTTTGAATTGTTCTGGAACCCCTCAAGGTACTCCTATCCCATCAATATATATATCCTTTCATCAAAGAATCCCGGGAGGAGGTCCTACTTTCTACGTGACAACTCACCAGTCTCTGACACGTTTGATTGTTTACATATGTAGGTGAGTTCACAATCAGTTATCACCACACAACCATCAGATGTCAGCACGGGCCTGGTTTTGGCTCCTAAAATCCTCTGGCTGCAACAAAGAGGAGAGATTAGTCATGGTCTCTTTTAGTTGTGATATTCTCTGTGTGGGAGCAGGAGCTAAGATGCCCTACTCTGTATCCTATCTTACTAGTCCTAGAAAAACAATTAGAACCCCCTGAGACTTCAAACGTAGGCAACCTAGGTCGGAATGACTTTGTTATCGGGGGATACAGATAGTTCAAGTTACTACAAGACTCTTTCAACACATTCCCAGGTGGCTTGCATGGAGGATAAACCTGTTTTTGCGTACTTCAGACTTTCAGACAGTACCTACCCTTCTATGGGTCGCACTGCCATTTCTGGTAATTCCCTACTTTCACAATACTACACCTGTCCCTAAACTGTGTATGGAGATTGACATATCCCCCCCCCCCCCCCCGCTCGGTATGAGCAACTACATAATCCCAGGATGTACATGGTGACATACATATGGTGATGTCCTTCCCTAAAGTCCCTAGTACTTCCCCTTTTCCTACGTCTAGCTGTCTCCTATGCCTTCGTAGACTGTGCTCAGGTATTATTTTATCAACTTGTGTTAGGTTAACTACTACTTCTGGCTGATCAGGAGGGTTTGAGTATGTTAGGAATATGGCCCCCACAATCAGACAGCTACCTACCGTCAGGACACCTGTGAATCCCCACCCTCGCCCTGAGAACATGTCAGACGCCAACCCATTGCTTCACCTTCTACCGAACTCACACAGGGATGATCAGACAGGGTAAGGGAATCTTCGTTAAGGAGCCAACCCCCGAGCCCTAATGGTGATCGGTTCTTTCTCCTAACTCTGTGTTTGTTCATCAGGTGTAACTGGGTTTACCTTTTTGCAGTGTGTGACATGCACCCAGGTGGATCTAATAGGACTTGATAGGGCCCTTCCCAACAGGCCTGCTTCCAGTTTTTCTTCTTTTAGGGACTGGATCCACACCCAGTCTCCTGGTGAGATAGAGTGGGTCACCTTCTCCTTTAGTTCACCTGTGGGGCACAAAACCTCTGACATACGGGTGTGGTTAATAAACTATCTTCACACATACATGTTGAGCTCTCAATTTCTATTGTTGTTTTTTTTTTTTTTTGTATTTTGTCCTCTCCTTCGTATATATTTATTATTTAATCCTATCACTCCCCCTTTTTGACACATGATTTGCCCATGTGTCAATATTACCACCTTCCTAAACCATCCCTTAGGTAATTTATCATCCAATTGCCATGCCTTTCATTTTTGAGATTGTCTTTTGCTTCTTTATTGCTCCTCCCACTTCCTTTGTCTTTTATGGCAGCTAAATTCGACTTTCATCCAGTTCAGAATCAATTAGTAATCCAATCTTCAAGCTCTTATCTTGTAAAAACACTCATGTTTAGTTCAAACTCTGTTCTACCCAGGCTCTCCCGGGCTTGACCTGAAGACTGATTGTTGGACATGACAAGTCTATATTTAGGTCACCTAAGTCTTCTGTCTAGCAACAAAGAATAAAAACCTCTATGTTCATGATTAACCCAGTTATATCTAATAGCCCACCAAAAAAACCCTCATCATCTTTAAATCACGACCAATGTCATATCCCTCTTTACTCTCTACCATTTGGATAACATCCCTGATGTATGTATGCCTCCTTAGAGTTCCAAATTATTTTACCATGGGCTACCATTGCCTTCCCATAGATAAGATCACTTAATTTACCCGTATGCAGTACATAATGGAGTACCCAAGCTTTACAGCAGTTTATCATTACCAAAAAGCTCATCATTTGTTTTTTGTTTAATGGTTTTGGCGCTTCAAGTATAGCAGTTTTCCTGGATGAGTTTAACATTCGCCCCTCCTGAGTTATAGTGTGTCCTAGGTAAATGACCTCGCTCTGCCAAAGTTTAAGTTTCTTTTTGCTCACTTTGTATCCCTGTTCTGCCAGGAAGGTTAACAATTGGATTGTATCCCTCTTACATCCCTCCTGAGTGGGATTAGCCAATAGAATATCATCTACATAAACTAACATTTTTGGCTTCCTTCCCCAGGTTCAAACTTTCCCAAATTCCTAGTTATAGCCTGGGCAAAGATTGTAAGACTTTCCGAGTAGCCTTGAGGCATCCTAGCGTAAGTCCATTTCCTTCCCTGAAAAGTAAAGCCAAACCACCCCTGACTATCCGGATGAACTGGGATACTAAAGAAAGCATTAGCTAAATGTATCACTGTAAAATAGGAGTTCTCTGGTTTCAATTGGTTCAGCAATGTATGTGGATCTGGTACACATGGAGCTCTGGGAATTTTATTTCTATTAACCCCCTGCAAGTCCATGACCATCCTCCAGTCGGCGCTAGGTGCCGCCTTTTTAACAGGAAATACTGGAGAGTTGCATTGTGCCTCATCTCCAGGAATTATCACCCCTCCCTTAAGTAAATGCTCAAATGTAGGTGTTATCCCTTTTATTGCTTCTGGTTTCATAGAGTATTGCTTTTGTTATGGTCTATTATCGGATCGAGGAATCACTTGTACTGGAGCTACCCCCTTAATTAGTCCTACATCTGCTGGTCCTTGTGACCATAATTTGAACGGAATTGCTGCTAACTCAGCCTCCTGTTCCTGAGTTAAGAAAATCTCTTCCTGTCATCCGTTAAAACTTGTCTCCAAGTGGACCCCGGGCAGGGTTTTTGCTCTCCAATTCAACTTTCTTCTATATCTCCCAGTGGAGTGGCCATACTGATCCCCATTTGGTGTATTCTGCCAGTCAGTAATGTTTTTCCCCTGTTTTATCCATTTACCTAGTGATAACCATTCCTCTGAATGTTCTTTCACTAGGGCAACATGGGGGCTCCACCTTTCTCTGTACAGCCTCTGGCTCTGTGAACTCATTTTAACCCAATTTGAAAAACAACAACCACAAATAGCCAGGCCTCACTTTTAATTTGGTAGCTCACTTTTATGACCTAAATACTGCCTAACTGAGATGAGCTAATCTCTTTCTCCTGGTTATAATCTAAAGATGGTAGTACACACAAAACATGATACAGATATCCCCAGTCTTAACCCATCAATAATTGTTTGTATCAATCTAATTCCTCATAACTAATCCATTAAACCACTCAAAATTCCTTGAGTATACAATGATTATTTAATTGATTACCCTAACTCTGCTACATGTGATCTCATCTCAAATGATCCATTATCAATTATTTGTTCAACCCCCTAGGAAAATCTGTCTCCCCTTTTTCACCAATCCAGAACCCACCACAGGCTGGCGCTATTCCCCCAGCACAACAGCCAATGCATACTTTCATCCTAACCAAAATAAATTATCGTTCTAAAATTGTCCAACTATTTTGTATTTTCCCGCTAACCCATTTCAGTTCGCTATTCAATTTCTTTAACTGTTCTCTCTGATTAGGCCCTAATTAATAAAACAAATACTTGCTATCGTTGATCAGCATACACTTAATGACATTAATGACATTCCCAGTGTCCCCCTGATCCTAGCCGTATCTAGCCCTCTGATACGTGTCAGTAGCGTAACACTATCTAAGATTTAAGTGCCCATTATGATCCTAGCCATATCTCAGTGGATATGTGCCACAACGTTACACTTTGATCAATTAATCCCTGTATCTCACAGTTCCACCATTTGTGGTCCAGAGACTTCAGTATGTCCCTTGATCCTAGCCATATCTCTCTGAATATGTGTCAAAGGAACAATACTCAACTACAATTTTTGCGCTCCTCTGATCCTAGCCATATCTCGATGGATATGTGTCAGTAGCCAACGCCCTTGGCCAATAATTCCCTGTGTCCACAGTTCTCACCCCTGGTGATCCTAGCCTGGGGACTTCAGTATTTTCTCAGAACCTAGCCATATCTCTCTGGATATGTGTCAAAGAAACAATACTCAACTAAAATTTTGGCGCTCCTCTGATCCTAGCCATATCTCGATGGATATGTGTCAGTAGCCAACGCCCTTGGCCAATAATTCCCTGTGTCCACAGTTCTCACCCCTGGTGATCCTAGCCTGGGGACTTCAGTATTTTCTCAGAACCTAGCCATATCTCTCTGGATATGTGTCTTAGAAACAATACTCAACTAAAATTTTGGCGCTGATCCTAGCCATATCTCGATGGATATGTGTCAGTAGCCAACGCCCTTAGCCAATAATTCCCTGTGTCCACAGTTCTCACCCCTGGTGATCCTAGCAGGGGACTTCAGTATTTTCTCAGAACCTAGCCATATCTCTCTGGATATGTGTCAAAGAAACAATACTCAACTAAAATTTTGGCGCTCCTCTGATCCTAGCCATATCTCGATGGATATGTGTCAGTAGCCAACGCCCTTGGCCAATAATTCCCTGTGTCCACAGTTCTCACCCCTGGTGATCCTAGCCTGGGGACTTCAGTATTTTTCTCAGAACCTAGCCATATCTCTCTGGATATGTGTCAAAGAAACAATACTCAATGGTACCAAGGTTTAACATCACATTCACCACAGGTTTACATGTCACAATATTGTGCTTATCTACTCATAATAGTTTCATAATTTAGTTCACTTACATCAGACAGTTGTTTCACAAAATTAATTTGAATAAAGCCAATGTGCAGATCTTTAGTTATTTAACAATAGGTATCTGCTTACCTTTTTTAAGTAGTCCGGACTTTTTGTGAAACACACAGTCCAATGAAAGAGGTGACCAAATGGGCCGGACAATACCCAGCGAAGTCCCTTCTACCAGATCACGTCGGAAGTCACCAATTGTCAAAGTTGCGTCAATTCAAATCTGGCATTAGGAACAAAAGAGGTCAACACGACTTCTAAGATATACTAGTTATTTTAATTAATGCAAAAACCTTCAATGGTAAATATGATGTTTCGTATATACGGGCTCTTTGAAATACCTCGCAGGGCACTTCAGAGAACTAAATCCATTGTTTCAGATTGTTCTTCAAATACTCTTACAGAGAGAGTTTCCCACCTCTCTGCTGGCCAATCAGAGTAGAGACTTGAGCGTGGTTTAGACTTACTCAGCCAATCCGTTGGCGCACAGGCTAGTCCCCCGCCTCTTAGCGCATCCCTGTTTCCAGGCATACGTTTATCATAACAACCTGTCATAGTGAGAAGAGCCTGCTCCCCTAGACACCATTCCTACGTCCAAGGAAGGTTCACAGATCACAAAGAACCAGTATAGTCTAGTATTTGGAGACACAAATCCTTATCTCATTTTACCCCCTATAACAGCTCTTCACATCAATCACAGCTTGCCAGGTGACACAACCTACATTAGCCCAATCAAGAATGCATTCTTTCTAAGTTAGTCATCCCATCAATTATAAAAATAATAAATCTCTCACACTAACAAGCTAGGTAGCTAGTATCATCCTGTGGTGGATTTGTCGCATGGAGGACAGAGAAACTACCAACCTTGAGTTGATGTACTCTTGTTTTCTAGCTGTGAACAATCCAAGTGAAGCACGAAAATGTCATCTGACTGGGAAAATGTTGTAGTCGAAATTAAGAAGAAATTGCCTACATCGTCATTGAGTGAGCTGAAAGCAACGTGTGAGAATCTGAAACTAAAAGTTAGTGAGGACACTGCATGCAAGTGTACACCCCATGTATAGAAAATAGTTCCGAATCAGTGGTCAGATTGGTGAAGTTGGCCCGAAGGATAAATTGAACTTCATCAGTCTTGAGAGGCAGATTGAAAGAGCACTGAAAAAAGCCTATGATGAAGGTGAAATTGTTGAAGCTGTCATTCAGTCGATCGCTCCAGAGGTTAAACTGAAAAGCTACCTAGAAAGCAGAACTGAGTTGACACTGAGCTAATTGAGACAAATACTGAGAACTGACTACATTAAAAAAGATGCAACAGAGCTGTATCACTCATTGACCCGTTCAGTTCAAGAACCCAAAGAAACCCCAAATCAGTTCTTAGTGCGTGCAATGGACATCAGACAGAAAGTCATCTTTTCATTAGAAAGAGCTAAAGCTGGATTGAAGTACAACCCAGAACTGATCCACAGTTCTTGCAGACAGTGATAACAGGTCTCCAAGATGACGTCATATGTGCAGATCTCAAGCCTTGCTTACAGGATCCAAACGTGAGGGAGGAGACATTACTGGAGAATATGAATCCTGTCTACAGTCTGGAGATGGAAAATTAAAACAAGCGGTCAGCCTTATTGAAGAGCAGAGGAGCTAAAGTAGCTGCAGTTCAGCAAGAGGAGAAAGATGACACAGAACAGGTCTGTGGTTCCAGGAAGGGGAAAGGTCAAACACCTAAACCAAATAGCCTGGTTGAGAAGCTTGACGCTGGAAACAAAGCCATCAAAGTAGCCAGCCTCTCTCAGACCAATAGGACAAAGACAGAGAAGTAAACACACCACCCACATACAAAACAAATACTGATGGTGGTGACGGTAAACGCAAACCAAGACGTTGTCAACAGTGTGAAGAGTCCAACCCTGATGGAAGATGTGGACACTGTTACAAATGTGGCAGTAATGAACACTTCGCTGCAGGCTGTTGTAAACTAACAGAGAATACTGCAATTACAATCAAGATTGAGATTACTCTCACTGAAACATGTTCAGCTGCAATTACAGAGAGACAGTTGCCACTTACCAGGAAGCAAGTGAGAGCTGCCAAGCTGGTAGGACACAGATGTCTAGTCCAGTGTTCTCTTGACAGAATCAACAACTCAGTGTTGTGGGATGCTGGATCACAAGTGTCAATTGTGGGGCTGAACTGGAAGAGGAGACACTTACCTGACGTTGAAATCAGACCTGTTGAAGAACTACTTGATGATGAAGGGTTGAACCTCACAGCTGCTAACGGAACAAGTGTACCTTACGAGGGCTGGATTGAAGTGGAATTTGGTCTGCCAGACAACCCAGACAGGAAGTTGTAAGTCCCAGTGTTGGTAAGCATCAGTTCTTTTGAGAGGCCGATCATAGGGTTCAACATGATTGAATAGTTGGCACAAGAAGATTCAACAGCAGACAGAACTGTTTCCTCAAATCAGTTTGTTCACAGCCTAAGCTCAGCGTTGGATGTAGGGCCTAGAATGGTGAGCTGTTTTTACAGTGCTGAAGAAACTGAAACGCAACACCGACAGTCACATTGCAAGACAAGACATTATTCCAAAATACAAAGTTGCAAAAGTGAACTGTGGCAGTTTGAATAAGAAGTTCATGACAGGAGCACGTGATGCTACAACCCAATGAGAATACTTCATGGCCTATTGGATTGGAGTTAAAGGAACAAGTTGTACAGCTCCCACATGAAGACAAAGCTGTTATCACAGTGACAGTAAAGAGCACTAGATCCAGACATGAAATACAAAGTGGATGAACACCAAGAGAAGAAAGCTGAAAAGGCGAGTTGGGACCCACCAGTCGACCTCAATCACTTATCAGATTGAGAAGGTTTGTCATATGTTAAGAGAGGAATGTGATGTGTTCTCGAAATACGATTGGGACACTGGATGTATTCCAGATCTACAAATGGAGATCCAACTGAAGGATGCATTCCATGATCACTGTATCAAGAGGTGAAGAATCACATACAAGATCTACACGGTCGAGGATAGATTCAGAAATTGTACTCTTCCTATTCTTCTCCCATTGTGTGCGTCAGGAAGAAGGATGGTAGTCTGCGTCTATGTGTGGACTACCGAGGGTTGAATGAGAAGACACACCTGACCGTCATCCCATTCCGAGAATACAAGAGATAATGGAAAATCTTGGTGGAAACTCCTGGTTCACCCTGCTTGACCAAGGAAAAGCGTATCATCAGGGCTTCAACAGTGAAGAGAGCAGGGCTAAGACAGCATTCATTTCACCCTGGGAACTATATGAATGGGTGTTATGACGAGTTCCTCTGGTATCGAGTACTTCAGGATGTAAGAGAATAGTTAAACACTTAGATGGAGAGTTGGTTCAGAGTATTTAATTATTACAGTACCAGATTCACATGACAAGCGGTACGGGCGTAGCCTATTGTCATCTGAATGATAGGCATACAAAATATCTCAGTTTAAATACGGCTTTGCAAACTAATTCCATTCAACAGTTGCCAACCATTATTGAGTGTCACTCCCAACAACAACAGTATCACCCTATATGGTATCGTGTTGCACCCTAGTCAGTATATTCCATCACGTACTCCTTCTAAGATTAGCACCAGTTGCCCCCAAGCTATCTTGGCAGGCAGACCTTCTGGCACCCACCAGTGACAGAAATAAATACATGGAATGTCCTCATCCTCCCAATCCCATGCAGCTCATAAGATCAAAGACATTAACAAATAATGTATAAAAAGACGTCATATCAATGGGTGAGAATCCCGTTTGTCTTTACGAATGCTCCAGCGGCTTTCCAGCGCTACATGGAAGGTTGTCTGAGAGACCTGAGAGATGAGATGTGTGTCCCTTACCTTGATGATATCCTGGTCTTCAGCAAATACTTTGATCTACACACTGAGAACGTTCACAAAGTGCTGCAAAGACAAAAGGAATGTGGTTTCAAGCTAAGAGCCAAGAAATGTGATTATTTCAATAGAGAAGTGTGGGACTTGTGATCTCAGAGAATGGATACTGCATGAACCCCAAAGAGGTGGAGGCCGTCCAAGCTCTGACACTGAAAAACCAAAGCAGTCAAGGAGGTGAGAACACTGGTTGGCTTCCTGGGATACTACAGAGCTTACATCGCTGATTCCCCCAGGATCGCCAAGCCGCTCTACGAGTTGTTATCACACCCAAAGAAGAAAAATCGTGGATGTCGTTCTTTCCAGCTGCCACCATCCCAAGCAGTGGAATGGACAGAGAAACATCAAGAGGTGCTAGAGAGGTTCGTCACGACACTGACTAATCCACCTGTGATGGGAGATCCAGATTTCAAGAAGCCGTTTTTGTTACACACAGATGCGTCTGAAGAAGGTCTTGGGGCCGTACTGTATCAGAGTCATCGGATACGGGTTGCGGACGTTAACCCCTATTGAGAAGAACTACAGCTTGCATTCTGGGAAACTGGAATTCCTGGCATTAAAGTGGGCCATTACTGAGCGATTCCGGGACTATCTGTTCCCCTCATTTCACTGTATATAGTGACAACAACCCTTTGACTTACGTGATGAAGTCAGTGAAGCTCAATGCTGTTGGACATCGCTGGGTGGCAGAGTTGGCGGATTACCGGTTCACACTGAAATACCGACCTGGAACCGCTAACAGAGGTGCAGATTTCCTAACAAGATATCCATCAAAGAGATGGAACACTATGTTATAAGTCTACCGCTGTCTGAAGCATAAGAAACCAAACAGAACGACAAGAACACCGCTGCAAAACATCAAAACCTCTGCCCCATTTGAGATGATCTCAATTGACTACCTTCATCTGGAGAGAAGCAAGGGTGATGTTGAATACATTCTGGGGATTGTGGACCATTTCACAAAGTTTGCCCAGGCTTACGCTACACCGAACAAGTCCGGCAACACTGCAGCACGCAAGATCTTCGATGACTTCATTCTGTGCTGCGACTACCCATCCAAAGTTAGGGGAGGGAGTTCGAGAATGAACTGTTCAGAAAGTTGCAAAGCTACAGTGGAATACATCACTCAAGAACGACCCCATACCATCCACAATCAAACCCAAGAGAACGCTTTAATAGAACCTTGTTAAGTATGTTGAGGACACTGGAAGAAACATAGAAACCGAACTGGAAGGATTACCTCAACAATTGTTCATGCCATCAAACAATTTCTCTCCCTTTTTCCTTCTCTTTGGACGAGAACCGATACTGCCAATCGACCTGATGTTCCTGAGAGAAGAAGGAGGAAGAACACAGTCTTGTGCAGGATACACAGAAAAATGGAAGACATCGATGCAGGAAGCTTACGACATTGTGACGAAGAACATGAAAAAAGCAGCAAAAAGAGGACAAAACTACTACAATCAAAGAGCATGGAGTTCAGTACTGGAACTCGGAGACCATG